>JABXJD010000054.1:2902500-2972500 GCA_013375575.1 Percina caprodes | reverse complement strand
GGTCGGTCTGCCTTCCTCGGCCACTGTTAGACTGATTTCAGAAATACTGGAAGAGAGAGAACTCAATCAATCAAACCATCAATACAACAATGTGATATGATTACAAATGTTTTCTTTTAATTTCTCAAAGCACTGGTTTGTCAGGAAATTTGGAAATTCTAAAACTAAGATACTTGCCGTCCATCATATCAAAAAGGACATGCACATGTATTTAAACACATCTGTAATGATGATTGGAAGCAGGTTATACTAATTCTGCTGTAGAAATGTTTTTTTTCCCCCACAGGTTATCCTTTATTTAGCCATCACATTTCCAATTTAACAGTGGACCACACAGTGTGGAGGCGCATGCCACTGCTCGTCTGTGTGTGTGTGTGTGTGTGTGTGTGTGTGTGTGTGTGTGTGTGTGTGTGTGTGTGTGTATGTGGGTGTGTGTGTGTATGCTTTTTACCGGCTGTGTCTCATCAAGTTGCCGTGTGATGCCTTTATTAGGATGTAGTCCACATAGAACAAAACATCCATGAAGTCCTCTCGAGTCATGGACCTGCCATCTGCGTACTTCCACTCATGCTACACACACACACACACACACACACACACACACACACACACACACACACACACACACAGTAGGCACAATGACAAATCAATTTTACCACTGCAGTCCATTACCAATGTAACAGACCCTGTTTGTATTGACTGATAGAGCTTGCCAAAACTAAGCACATCAATATTTGGTTTAGGTCTATTATTTTTTTAGTTGGTATTTAATAGAAGTTGTTTCTAAAACTGATTACTCAAATATTCCTTCTATTGTTTTTCAATTTCCCACTTCCATCCTTGCTCTACCTCTGTCATGTCGATCTCGTGGCGGGTCAGCTGACCAATCTGAAGTCCCGGTATGTGGCGTGTCATCAGGATGTTGCGGTTAGGACCGCCCTTAATAATGACCTGAGGCTCATAGGAGGAAGGACCAGTTTCATCTCTGGCCTCATAGTACACTGCATATTTCAACTGCCCACCATATGCTGTGATCTGAAGGACAGAGATAATTCATTAAAGACATTAAGGACAACTGTACTGAATTAACATTTTTTTCCATTGATATCTATATTACTATTTTGATGGTTGTTGATTGCTGTAGAAAACCATTAAAAACTGTATCGCCTAGTCATGTAAAAGTGTTATGGTAATGGCATGTCACAAACGTATATAATTAAAAAACAACAAATGAAAAACACAAAAACAGTGAGCTTTCCTACCATAGAGCCTCTGAACTGTTCTGGCAGTTTCCAGTAGTAGGGTTCAGAAAGAGATGAGGTGACCAGCTCTGTATGAGCGAGGATCTCAGGGTGCTGGAAGCTCACTCCTCTCCTCGTCTCCACAGTGTTGGATTTATCCACCAGGGGGAGCACTGTCTGCTCAGGCTTCAGCGTTAACTACACACAACAATGTCAAGATTAATGTGATGCATGTTTGTCTTTGTAGATTGACCTCAAGGAACTGTGATTAGTTTAAATGGTGTTACATGGCTAATAATCATGAATCTTTTGGTCTCAGTTTTTTATTATACATTTTGGTGTGGTTCACCCTTTTCGACACAGGCTGTTTCATTAGTTTTTCACCATGCTCTCCTTCACTTCCCCTCAGCCCTTGGTATGACGTCATAGTATACATCACACGGAGGCCACTTGGAGTGACGATTGTTGTTCACTTGCTTCCTCAGCCCTCCGAGGGTCGAGCTCACCAAATTCACTTCAGTTTTTTAGACAAATGGAACACTTATGATGGCGGCAGGGACTCCCCCAAGGGCAAGTGCTGAGGGGAAGTGAACAAGGGCATGTTGAACCAATATTGAAATGCAGCCACGGTCTTATTTCATCATCTCATAGTTGACACAAAGTGAGGCAGATACAGTATATGCACATATATGGGTGGGTAGAATGGCATAATCATAATTCAAACCACATAAATTATGTTGCATACCATGACAAAACTGTAAATACGGTGTCCATGAGTCCAGAATGTGTAGTGTCAGTTTTAGTTTTTTCCTTGTTTAGTCATACAATCTTTGTTTTCTACAGTACAGTATAGGAATTCAAGTTAAGTCTGATGATAACTATTTACTGTTACAAGTAACAATGATCTTTACTCTTCATCTTAATCTGATGGCATTTAGTAGCAATCCTGTTGCGGGAGTCCCAGTAGGTCTTGTGTAACCAAACACTTTGGTCACTCAATTGACACCTGAACAGTTTAATGTATAAATATACATTGGATGTAGCCCCACACATGTGACATTTGAGTAATTAATGCAACAAAAAATGTTTTCATTTTGTAATAGGGAGAATGGTGCCTCTGTCATTCTCAGCCAAATGCATGTTCTTATAACTTTGGTGAGAGGGTACGTTCTCCCAGGAGAAGTGCCACTTTACGACACTAAGACAGACACCACCAATAATATTGGGGAAACTGGATCATATTTTATGGAGAAAATGTTTCCTGGTTGTCCCTCTGATGTCCACTGGCTGCTCTGCCTTGACTCTGACTGATACACAGAGTTTTATGTTGGACAAAGTTTTACTTGATGCTAAAGTATGGCTAACTGTAGCTGCTTTCAATTGCTTAAAAGGCATGAACTGCTTGTTTTGTATTTTGAACAATAGTGGTATTGTTAATAAGACAATCACCAAGTCAGTATTTTCTCAGATTGATTGTGTTGTCACTTTTCTTAATCATGGGCCCATTTTTGTTGCTTTTTTAAGTACTGCTCCTCAGTTGTTTATTCCAATGTAAATGTATTTTCCTTCTGAATATAACTTGAAACTGATGCGTCACTATGTCAGTAATAACTCAAATATGATTCAAATACCAGAGAGCAATATATAATCTGGAGAAAAAGTAGCCCTTACTTTCTCATTAACTCTGTCTCCCACTTTATGTGTTTCTTTTCAATATTACTTGAATAATATCAGGGTGTCTGGACTGTAGGTTGTGGTTGAGTGAACTGATTTAAATATTATGTGAATAATATCTAGGTACTATAGTTGGACACATATGGAACAGTCACACATGGAACGGGAAATTGCTTATTTCTGGAATTAAATTCCAAACAATATCTATATACTGTAGCTGCTGTAGCTTTGGCAATTAGCTTGATACAACTATGAAAAAAATAAGTGAATAGGAACAAAATGACAAAAAGTTTAGTATGTCATAAAATCCCAATTTGAGACTACATACAATGTGGGCATTAATGGAAATACGTTATGGGCGATATTTTCACCCTATAATAATAATAATAGGTAAGAAGTGATACTGGAATGTTTTAATTAGTAGTTTGTAAATCTGTAGAGCTTGCTCATGAGTTAATGTCTAAATAACAATTTCTGATTATTGTCAATAGAGCCTGGAGTCTATTCTGATTGAGTATGATATATACCTAGAGAGGAAGAAGTATGAACAGGCTGAGACATAAGGACTTCATTTTACATTCAGTAGATCTTTTTATTTTCATGTACCGTTTTCTATTTCACAATACTTTATAATTCAGTTTGTGTATAAATTTTCTTTAAGTATACACAGCATGCCATCAGTCATGACATTGAATTTAACTAATAAGGGATCCATTTCATAAAGGTGCAAAATGTTCAGCTATAGAATACATAGCATTGCTGGCTTCATCTAGCTGTTAAAAAATGTCTTTTTATTATTTACAAATGTGCGTATGTTATATAAATGTTTGCTATGGCATTCAGACATGACAGTATCTTTGTGGAAAGAACAAAAATAATTGTGCAAAATCTTGCACCTGCATAAATATTACATAAATATTGCATATGTGGGGAGTATTATGTTTCAAAAGGTTTAAAGCTGATGCTCTATGTATTATTTACAGAAAATAGTTATTGAATTACAAATATTAGTAGCCATTTTGCCTGTTCAGGCCTTTTGTTTTTTTAATATTTCCTTAATTTCTTAGCTCAGTATTAAAAATCGAGTTTAAAAAATACTGCCATTTGTCTGGGGCAAAACATCTCTCTCTTCTTTTTTCACATCTTTCTTTATCAGTGCTTCCATCTTATCTCAGTTCTTTAAAGATATTTCATTATAATAGTGCAGATCTTTACAGCAGTATTTAACAACCAGTAAATAGTCATACAAACACACACACAGTTCTCCCTTCAGAGATAATTATCACAAAAAATGATGTGTAATCCCCTGTAGTGTGAGTTTTTGTGTGTGTTTGTGTATGTGAAGGCATGTGTACTGTGTTTGTATAGTGTATGTGTATGGTGTCTAGATATGGGGAGGGAGAGAGAGTGTGTGTGTGTGTGTGTGTGTGTGTGTGTGTGTGTGTGTGTGTGTGTGTGTGTGTGTGTGTGTTTGTGTGTGTGTGTGTCCTAGTCCACTCAGTGTAATCTCACGATTCAGTGGTTCAGAGAAAATCTCCTTTCCAATAAACTCTCCATTTTTGTCAGTCTTTCTCTCTCTCTGTCCAGCCCCTCCTCTCTCTCTGTCGGCAATAAATCAAGTGAATGTTTGTCAGCAAGTTTTCACATATCCAGTGAATATCTCGATGGCTACTAGATGGACTGGCACGTGCTTTTGTACGGACATTCATGGCTCTCAAACTATGTGTCCTATTTGTTGATCTCCTGACTTTTCCTCAAGCGCCACAAATTGGCATTTGCTTTTTGACTGAAATGTCTCAACAACTATTGCATGGTTTGGTGTGGCATTTGGTACAGACATTCATGTCAATGCAATGCTTATTTCCAGGGCTTGTATGCCTCCAGGATGCTGAAGCTGGCAGGAAAGATTTTGACCAACCCCTCCCACACTGAACACAAACTTTTTGACTCACTCCCCTCTGGCAGAAGGCTGCGGTCCATCAGGACCAAAACCTCACGCTACAAAAACGTATTAAGTTTCTTCCCACCTGCAGCTAGCCTCATCAACAAGGCCCTCACTGAAACAAAACTCAGCATTGAATTATGATTATGCAATAGACAATCACAATAAAAGAGTGGCAATATTCCCAAATACAGCACACCTAACATATCTCTGTACACATCAGACCACCTTCGTTATATTTAAAACCTGGCACCGATCGACAATCACCAGGTAGGCTGCAAAATGACTTATGTGCATCATTGATTTTCTACTGGGCAGAAATCAAGTAAAATGAGATCTATTAACTTCAAATATTAACCTTACCTGTAATTATTCATAGATAATGATTAATGAAGAACACAGAGCTTAAACGTCAGTTGTAGGCAGCCAGCTGTCAAATGAGTTACCTCAGCAAGGAAGCTGGCACAGACAGTGTGTACAACAAGTACAGCTTACAGGCAACTACTGGTTAGATCCACGGATTAAAACTTTAGAGGCGAGAAAGATCCAGACCAGGACATATTCTTTAAACTTGTTGAATATATTATCACCAGGGTTTTGGACAAGATGAAGATATTTTAAATCTATCACTTTAGTTAATCAACATATATTAATGCAAAAATCATTAGCTGTGGAGTATATATAAAGTTTCCTCCAATAGTTGTTGCAGCACTCTTTCAAACTCTGTCCAAAATTAGACCAAGAGTTATCTGTTATTCTAAAAATGAACTGCAAAATGCACAAATGTTCAAAATATGAATGAACTTATGAATGGTTGGACAGATTCATCCATTTCTATTAGCCAATGTGGCCAAACAGTAAGGTGTTGCTTTGAGTCACTTGATCATGTTCTGCCATATACTCAAACCTACTTGGGTTAAACAAACAGTGACAGGATGGAAGTAAAACTATTTAGATGCTGTATTTCTACTTACCCACATCCGGATGAGCCCTTGTGCCTCTGTGCAGAAGCGTGTCAGTCCGTAACAGTAACAGTTGCTGCAGCCAAGTGGGTTTCGTACCGACAAGCCAAAGGTTTCTGGCTTACAGCGATCACAGTTGTCTCCTTTCACATTTGCCTAAAATAAACACAGGCAAAGACATACAGTAGTTGAGGTAAGCTTTTATGATTCTTTATAAACATTTTAACATTATTTTAATACATGCTGTTTCAGTGGACAGCATGTTGTGGAGATTAAAATCAATCTGAAAACAATACAATGCGGTGACATGGACAAGTTATGAGAAACATAATGCAACTTCATTCTTTATTTATTGCTTGAGGTCAGACAGCAGATTTAAATTGGACTGTGTCATGTTTTGGCTATTATACGACACACATCCTATGCTTCACAAAAATGCCTTTTAATTGTTTGCATTGGGGTAAAAACAAGTAGTATCACACTACACTGAATTGTTTGGAGTAAATAAGATGAACATATAATAATAATAACAATAATAATAATAATAATAATAATAATATAAGCTAAAATGGGATTAGGACAGGTTTGTATATTAAGCCTTCTCTCTCTGCTAAGAAAAGACTCACACTGCTGTCAAACATCATCCAATTACTGTTGAGTTCTGTCAAAAAGTACTTGAAGAACAACAGAGGAATGTGAAGGTATAGGGAAGGAATCTAAAACGGCAACTTTAGTACTCTACATTATTTGCATTGTCAAAATGTTTTTACTAAACGCTAATGATCATCAATTTAATTTAAAGTGCCCATATTATGCTAATTTTCAGGTTCATAATTGTATTTTCAGGTTGTACTAGAATAGGTTTACATGGTTTAATTTTCAAAAAACACCATATTTTTGTTGTACCGCACATTGCTGCAGATCCTCTTTTCACCCTGTGTGTTTGGATACACAAAATAAAAAGTGATTTTTTTCATAATATTGGTACTATAAACATTCTTTGTTTGAACTGATCTTTCTTAGTTTATAAAGTCCCACAACAATAGTCCAAAAGCCAAATGTATTCAATTTAATCATATAAAACAAAGAACATTTTCCCATTTGAGATGCTACAATTGTATTGAATTTTAAGAATGTTAGCATGACAAATGATTTAATGATAAAATTATTATAAAATGTCTGTCAAGCAACATTTAACCCAGGTTATTACATTGTATCGTGTACATTAGAGCCACATTTTGATATCTAAAATGTGGCTTCTTCAATTTTAAGAGATATGTAAACATGTTACTTGAGCCATAAGGAAATGCAGGTACATCACACACTTACAGTAGATACGGTTTCAGACAGAGAGGGGTTCAGACACACAGACAGCATAACACATCACAGACCGCAGAAATAACAGATTAACAGAGAGACAGGTGACAGATTGAACGACTGTTTGACTGACAGGCAGTCAACCTTCTACCTGTTCATGGTGAAGATGACACCCAGTGATCTGTAGTTTCATTACCGGCCCTGAGTCAGGTGTGTGTGTGTGTGTGTGTGTGTGTGTGTGTGTGTGTGTGTGTGTGTGTGTGTGTGTGTGTGTGTGTGTGTGTGTAATTTACCTATTTCTACACATATAGATGAAAAGAATATTTGTGTATATATCTTGTCCTGGTAGAATTCAAACCCATACTTTAACCCAAAGTTTTTTTCTTCTTTTTTTTCTCACACATTCATTCACTTTATTAGGATAACTTTCTGAAAGGTAAAATAGCAGAATGAAAGTGGTCACTATATGGCTAAACTTGGATTTGGACAGTATATCTGCAAAACATTCATTGACAATCAGTATGTAATGTACAGTATCCGTTGAACCAATCAGCAAATAATGTGGAGTGTTCAGATGATTATGTGACTATTTAAATCAGCTGTTAAGTACCATACGATTCTACAACTGCATGGCCTGATTTTAGTGGATAGTTTTTCAGAACTTCAAAAATGTTTCCAGCTCAGCTGCTTTGCTTTTCTAAAGACTAATGACAGTTTATTCAATTGCATGTAAGAGTGTAGCATGTCGAAAGAGAGACCTGTCAATAATCTATATAATCTACTCGAAATGGCGCTTGTTTATAGAAAATTCTGACGGAGTCTTTCCAGGCAACAAGCTTTTAGGAGAGTAACATGGTGTGTTGGCACAGAAAGACTACAACGCAATTGTTATTGAAACTTTCATGCCAATAAAGCCCTTTTGAATTCAATTAAATTGAATTCAGTTAGGTTTAGTAGGTTAGTTAAGTTTACTTTAGGATTTCTGTATTAATTCCCATTTAGCTCATACTCTCAGTTTGATTAATTGATCAGTTGAAGATTAATTTGAAACATATTTATATGTTTTTTTTAAATCATTATTATATTTGCTTTATTAAGCATCCAAGCTCATCATCAATTTGTGTTGTTTCTTCTATGGGATTCTCAAGTGTTTGGCATATTTTTTATCATTTTTGCATGCTCAATTTTCTTTGTAAATAAAGCTCAAACTACTACTGTAAGTGCATTGATAGAAAAATAAAATTCCACATCATAAGGGAAGACCAAGTGAACCTGCGTATAGTCTTGTGAGTGCATGCTGTACCTTGCAGCTACACTTTCCCGTTCGATCGGCGCAGGCGCACACTTCTCTCTCCAGGTCGCAGGTCTGGCTATCCGATCCTGCAACATTACACTTGCACTGGGTGCACTGTGGGGAAAGGTGGAGGTAGACAACGCCAAGCTTCTGTTATCAACAATATAACAGGTTGAGAGGGGAGCAACTAGAGTGTGTCCTAGCTTTATGCTTCACCAAACCATTAAACTTCACTCTAAAATGAAAATGTTGCCATTATCTTCTTACTCCCATGTCAGTTCAAACATCACTGAAGTTCAGACAAAAAACAAACTATTATTTTTCCATTTGACTGAAGCTTCTGAGTTCCAAAAGGTGTAAAGAAAATAACCATGCAATTTCTCTGACCACTGACTTTTTAATAGTTTTTTTTATTCTGTTCTGCTGACATTTTCTCTACCTTGAACACAGCTACATATAACAAATATGGAATTTGATTGTAATTGTATTAATTCTCTTGTTGAAGTATGCCTTCAAACTAAGACTTGAATGAAACTGAAAATTTTACGGCCAAAATTCAGGAAATCAGAAGGTGACTCAGGTGTCATTTTAGGGTGGGCACCTGGATAGCTCAGTTGGTAGAGCGGGCGCCCATATATAGAGGTTTACTCCTCAATGCAGTGGGCCCAGGTTCAACTCTGACCCCCTCTCTCTTCTCTTCCGTTTCATTTCTTTCGCTGTCCTATCAAAATAAAGGCCTAAAATGCCCAAAAAACAATCTAAAAAAAAGTGTAATTTTAAGGTGAGCTGTTTCTTCAAAATCTGTTTTGTAAAACAGGTGCCCATTCTGAGTTTTTACATTCCCGTGTGTTGTTGAATTACATATGTGGTCACTATAATCTGGTAGTATATGTTATCTACATCATTATGTTCAACTTTGCATTTCAAGCGAGGTACCTCATGGAAGAAAAACAAGCTGAAGCTACGCTGAAAGTGTGGCTCTGGTGTAAAGAGAGTTAAATAAAACCACTGGTACGATGACAACGTTAGGCTTCTATCAATCAGGCAGTGAACACGTCCATTTATTGAGGCTTTTTATGCTAATAAAATGTATTATACTGGCTTAATCACGTCTATGAAAATCTGTCTCCATTGTCCTCAATGATCAAATCCCATCAGCAATTTTCTCCAGGGCCCCCTCTCTTATATCAATACAAAAAATAAAAGCATGCTTTATAATAATAATAATAATAATAATAATAATAATAATAATAATAATAATAATAATATTTGCAGTGTTAATGTCATTCAGATCATTCACCTGAGGAAAGTCTCTGTATCCAATTTGACATTCATTGCATTTCTCTCCTCTGAAGGAGTCGCGACAGATGCAGCAGCCTGTGTTGATGTTACACTGCTGGCTCACTGAGCCGATAACACTGCAGCCACAAGCCTACATACACAAACACAGACACAAAGACAGAGATTATTTCTGGGGCTCTTATCAGTTAATATTTAAAAATGAAATTTATCAGACAGAACATCAGACACTTGATTTTTCCTCAATAAGTACAATGCAATCATTTGTCTGCAGTGGTGCAGTCAATCTAGCGTTTCCAAGGCCCCCAACACAATATTGTTGGGTTTAATTTGAGGACATACGGAGGTAAAATATCCGTTTGCCTGTTCAAAGATCATGCCTGAGGTTTGAATCAAGATAGCTGTGTCCAAATATTGAACATGAGGAGGTACATGGCCTTTCCTTGTTAATCAGTGGTCATTTTCAGTGACATCTCATCCGTTGATATCTCTTTGTAATCTTAAACAAGTTAAAGGTTTCCCTCTATCTATTTTTTCTTAGTTCTGGCTCGTTGTACTTCACTGTTGTTATGTTGTACCTTTCTGCTTTTGCTGTGTTTTTACCTTGTCTACATTTTATGTGATTGTTTGGTACCGCTAAGTTCTGTTGCCTTTATTTTTGTTGTGCTGATGTACCCTTCTGGATCAATTGGCCGTTAAACTGAGACTTACTGTACTTTTATGTTTCAGCCTCTAATTGATAATGGTCTACTGCTACTTCTAATAGTTGACTGTTATTGCAACCTCGCAGCCTTTTGGAGAAATAGTTTCAGTGCAGAACAATTACATTTCAAACACTTTGAACAAAGTCGTGTAAAAAGAAGTGATAAAGACGAAGGAATACAGAGAGAAGGCTGTGTGAACACGCACCATGACAATAAGAAAACAGGGTATGGGAGGAAACACAGAAAGGAGTGGAGGTTGGGAAATTAGAAAGGAAGAGAAGAAGAAAAGGAGCTAAAAAGGAGAGAAGACTGAGAAGTAACAGCAAAACGGTAGTGAAAAAAAAAAGACTAAATGTTAACCAGTTGAAAAAGAAACAGGAAAATTAGATAAGAACGTTCCTTTGATTATATTAACCTTTACTATGCACATATTGGGGTTAAGATGGTAAGACAATTATGTGTGTCTATGTTTATTACTTTTCCATTGTCTTTAAAAAAAAAGTAAATTAAATAAGTTGGGTTGTCCATGCCGCATTTTTGTGCCATCCCTCCAGTGTGTTTGCTAAGCCCGCTTCATGTGTTACAAGTACTGTAGGTTACACAAATGTAAGCAACTGCTTTTGGCAAATCCAGTTTTCAGCCTACCTTGCATCCAGTTATGATATCGTGGCCCCAGTGGTTGGGAGCACAGAGGTCACACCTCTCACCGATGGTGTTTGGAGGACAGATACACTGTCCTGTATTAGCATCGCAGTTATTCCCCACATGACTGCACTGACAGGCTGTAGGAGAGAAGAAAATGTATGGTTTAAATGCTTTTTGAATAAAGTCTAAAGAAAAATCTGTTTTTTTTTAAAAAACTGATTGTATTTTCTTTTTCAGTAACTTAAAGTACCACACTGTACAATGCTGTATTTTTTCTTGTTCCGAACAACAACACAGATTTTCTTGATAAACATGACATGTTGGCTAACAGACTCCATACTGAAAGAAAAACATGTCTGGGATGGAGAACAGGAAAGTGACCTTGGTACATTTTTTTGGAAATTTAAACATAACGGGTAAAAAATTTAGTAACAGCGTGTTTCTATTTTCTAGTAGAAACTCACATTGTGAATTTGGTAAATAGACAAACATTGTTTTCCAACGTTTTTTATAACAGAAATATGGGTTTCTTTCAACCATATTGCCCAAATATAACATGGATTAAATGGTTTTAATAGCGCATCCTGACAAAACGTTGACATAAACCAGCCTGTGATCCACTCAACATCCTCTGATCTTAACTATTAGGCAAAACTAAAGTAAAAGTAGTAGAGAATATGATATGATACTGTGTATGATTCTGAATGTTATGCACATATCGAATTATGTGGACTAGCCATCATTTAATAATACCGTTCCAGTTTGAATTTGAAATGTGAAAGTGTAATTTATTGAGTAACTGCATTAACACTGAGTTGTTTATAGTAACACCCATAAGCCCCCAGTGTCATTTATTTCAATTGATTTCACTACCAATTAATTTACTCAATCCCCCTTATTCCCCAGAAAATTGCCCATGCCAGAAGACTCTCTTTGTCGCTCAGTGCACTAGATGAATTGAAATGTTAATGCTGATGAAATGTAAAGTCATCTTCATAGGAGAGTTGCATTATTTTGTTATTATTTCAAACTATTTATTGATGAACTTTCTTGACGTTTAATAGAATGGCACCACATGCCCACAGAGTGAATCATATTTGTATTCTGACTGGCCTGCAGTAAATTCCCTGGAACATTAAACACAAGGCAGCAAATTATCTCTGTAACCTGACCGCTGCACTGTGGTAGTGATCTTAAGATGGGGGGGCCCAGATAGCTCAGTTAGTAAACCGGGCGTCTATATATAGAGGCAGCGGGCCTGGGTTCGACTCCAACCTGCGGCCCTTTGCTGCATGTCATACCCCCCCTCTCCCCTATCATTTCTTCATCTGTACTGTCAAATAAAGTCATCTTAAGATGAATCAAAGCCAATAATTCACAGCCCTGTCTTCTCGTTCTGTCTAACTTATTACTGTTCTTCTTGGCTGTCAACAGTGGTTGGCAACAATAATAAATTGCATAGGGAAAAGCTATTCATAGTCGTACTTGGGGTGCTTGGATGCTTAATCCTTATTTTGTGTGGCACAAGTTTGCAGCACCTGCTGTCTGCATTGCAAAGTTTTTAAGGCAAATTCTATAATAATTTGAACATATTACCTTATAATATTAGAAATTAGTATTTTCAGATGAAGTAACACACCATCAGGCAATGGTAATGAAAATCCTAAGCTCTGGCAACAAAAAGCTACTATGTTATTGCTCTCAGATGTAGACTTTTCAATCACTGATAAATGTAATTAATATCATTTGTCAGTTAGCAGTAGTAATAATAATTACATCTGACTTGTAGACTAAAGTACCTATAGTATCTATTAAAAGCTAGCATTAGTCTAAGCTGGGTGTGATATTTTAAAGTAACCTTTGGCCACAAGAGGCATGTACATATGTTTCTTGAAACACACATTCACTACATTCCCTGTAAAATGGACTAAATTTGATTCAAATGGTGTCTTCCTTAAATATTCTTCACATATTATTATCAGCTGTTTTGCTTGTTCACCAATCAAGAGAATTAATAAATCTATACATAATTTATTGGTCATCATTATTATTCTGTGTTCAACCTTCAAAGACAATTCTCTAATTTGTCTGTTTTTTTATTGCTTCCATATTTCCTTCTTTCTATCTTTAATTTGTTCCTTCCATCATTTAAATATATATTCATGTATTCTTTGTTTGATGTAGCTATAGCTTTTGCCAAGATGCATGTTTCATAACCCTAGGGAAATTGCTAAACTATTTATAAAACACATCATAATGTCAAAAATACATGATCATTTAGCAAGCCTGACTATTATAAGATTTTGTGGCTACTGCAGGACGCACTGATATTTCAAACTACAAGGTTATTGCTTGAGGTTTATTAGTAACAAACGGTATTATGTCCATGTGACACTGGAAAAGGAAGAAATGCCTACAATGCCAAAGTACTTAAGTAAGTCTTTTTTTTATTACAAAGCAGCACTTGTTTAAATTAAGCCGCCACTCACATTCATACAATCTATTGCAATATTTTGTTATGTTTTATGACAAGATGTTTTAGCTTTGCCCTGCTTGTGAGCAAAAAGATTTCGCTTCGCAATGCTGTAATTATAAAACTGACACGGTTGCTTGAATTAATGCACATGCCCTTTTGAAAATTACACAATAGATTTCTTAAATGGAATTTCTCTGCTGACAGTTTATGTAAACGTACAAAGAAAGAAGAGCAAAGCAGCAGTTTAATAAAGACAGCGTCTTGTGATTGCTGATATGACTTCCATTGCAAATTACAGTAAAAACAGAGGCCAAATCCAAATGCGTTGACTTGGTCAGGGTTTCGAGTGGACTGAGCTATACTTTTGTTCTGTGAGCTGATAACAAGGTTTGTCAACTGATTTTAAAGAAACCGTCCTCTCTACTCCACTTTCTGTACTTACGTGTGCAGCCTCCCTCCTGGAAGTTGAAGAATCCTTGTGAGCATCGATCACATTTGGGTCCGCTGACGCCCGGCTGACACCGACACTGACCGATTTCATCACAGTCAAACGACTTGGAACCAAACGAGTTACAGTGACACGGGGCACATACTCCACCTGTGCTAATGCCGTGAGTCTGAGGCTGAAGAAACAGACAAAAAAGGTTGTAAATGGAGTTAAGAATATGTAGTGACAAGTTGCAAACACACTCAAGCAACTTAGGCTATAATGAGATGCAACACTTGTTTTTGAAGATTGACTGAAAAAGAGAAAGGAACAATTTAGGGAATAAAGATTTTATGTGTGAAGAGATTCAACCTTTTCAAGATTTTTCAACCTTCTTACGGTATTATTCTGGGATAAAAAAAGGATAATGAAAAATTCCTTGACTGAATTTTTATTATTTGTAATTTGTGTTCAGTTTCGAAGCTGACTAAAAACTGAATTAGGGCGCTGAAAGCTGTCTGACAGTCTAAAAAAGGACTCCTTGTGGAGATGAAAGACAATACCATGCATGTTGGTTCATCAGACTGGACCTAGACATTCATAAACTGTACCTTATTCAAAAAATTGAATTAAGTACAGTTCCGCTAAAAATGTAAACAAAAACAGGTTCCTGAATGCAGAATGTGGCTACCACAGAGAAAAATCATAAACATAATTTGCCTAAACCAATGACATCACCAATTCAGCAACAAGAAACATCTTAAGTTGCTTTAAAGAGGGGACATTTTCAATTGAACATTGGCATGTTAATATTAAAATGTGTTAAAGATCACTCATTCTGTGTGTTTCCCTTGCAATAATGCTAACTCTCAGCAACATCTTCAAACAGAAATGTCTTTCACAGAAAATTACTGAAAACAACTGTGCTAGTAAAACTCTATATAGAACACATGTGACACACACCTCCCTTTCCATGCAATGTTTTTTTTTTAAATGGGTCATAAACCATCACATCCACAAACACAAAGAGTTTAATGCTTGATACAAACGCAGAATGTGTTTTAAACCTGTCTTCAGCAACACGAATACCTACAATTTTTTCCACACCAAGTAAACACACCCATGCTACTTAAAACACACCATGCAGTGTGTGTTACCCCTGTCTTAGGCCTGTACGCGCCCCTGGGACAACCCCCCGTGCGGGAGGACCCCCCCCATCTCTGCTGAACAGCTTCTATGGGAACACGTTCCACTGGCCTCCGGGTCTCCCGCCTCTCGTAACTTTGGCGACGCAGGTCACATTGTCGGCCCACAAAACCGGGGCGACAGATGCAGCGGCCCTCAATGTCACAGCGCTGAGACATAGAGCCGTGAGGGCTGCAGCGACAGGGAATACAGTCCTGACGCTCAGCATCCCACCAACAGTTAGGCTGGACCAATCACAAAGTAGATGGGTAGAGAGGAACCAATGAGAATGAGTGAGCAGGACACATAAACAAAAAAAAAAACTGAAAGTACAAGTGAAAAAAGTAAAAGTAGGAAAACACAACAAAAACCTGTCTCTTTTTATGAAGATGAAACATCGTTATTATCACAATATTATTGTTAATCAAGAATTCAACTTTTTTTTACACCATTTTGCGTGAAATATTAATATAATACTGCCTCTTCTTTGCCCTGCAGAAACAATACATATGTGGCTTTACCTATCACGGCCTGATACCAGACATACATATACATAACATTCAATTTCATATAATTGTTCACTATGTTTGTTTATGTATGCACCAACCACCAAGGCACATTCCTTGTTGGTACTTACTTGGCAATAAAACTTTTATTTGATTCTGATAACGGACTGGTTTCTGCTGGATACTGATGAGTAACAAGGACTTAGAGGAGTCTATGCAGTATTTCCTTAATTCCTTATATATCCCCATTCATAGTACAACAATAATAGTAGTGAATTAAAATGTGAAGGAACATAAATCAGCTTATGACCTATTGGCAGACCACATTTGGTTAACCAAAAAATAGATTTGATGTCGTAATAAAAAAAAAAAAAAGATAAAATACCAAAAAAGCTTTGTCACATTAGATTGTAGTTGGGGTTAGAACACTAGAGACCACAAGTAGTCAATTGCAAACATATGATATTTCAAGATTAAAAACAGAAAAATAATTTCCACCAGGGGAAGTATTTGTGGAAATTAAATGAATAAAAAGTCTACACATATTGGCAATATCTGTAAATTGTATTGACATCCGTCAAAATACTTACTATGCACTCGTCACACTGTCGTCCAACCACATTTTTTCTGCACTGGCACCGTCCAGTCTCCTTATCGCAGACGTCAGATACAGAGCCATTAGTATGGCACTGGCAGGCTGCAGGAGAGGAGAGAGCATACTTTACATCAATTATCAGTTCCTAATGGCAGAATTTCTACGAGAGTACATATAACACATATTGGTTTAACAATCACAAACACACATTGATGTGTTTACTTCACACTACAGTCGGCTGAATAGGCTCAGAAGTTTCGAGTCCTACGTCCAGACAAAGCTGCAATCACCAAGATTGGGTGAACCAATTCTTCTCCTTCAATTACACAAAACACAACAATATAGAACATGAAACCTGACTTAACCTTTAATTTAGAAGCTAACTAAAATCCTAGGGCTTTGAAAGCTGTCTGATAGTCTGAAAATTCATCCTTGAATATGCTAAGGAAAACGAAACATTGGACCCAGACATTCACAAACTGCCCCTTAAGCTACAATAAGAAAAGTTTAACAAATGTTCTGACATGTTGCCAGATAAAAAAATAAATTATTTAAATTAGTAGTTCAGCTGAAATGAAAGAAATACAGTAGATCAGCTTCCTGAATGCAGAATGCAGCTACAACACTGATTCAGCAACATCTAGATATCAAGACATTTACATCTTAAATGTTCACTAATATGTAAATCCACAATTTTTAAAAAACTGTTTAAAAGGCCCATAGTAGAAAGAAGAAGATGCAATAAATACATTGGAGAAAGCACTACTGGAATCGGACTTATTAAACACAAAGCAGGAACTCTTGATGCATGGCTAGGCTAAATAGTGAGTAATTTAACTAATGAACCCTGTCATGGCTTATGGGTTAAGATGCTGACCATTAACTATCCATTTGTTGAATCCCCCTCTCTCTCTCTCTCTCCCTCATTCCCTATCTCTCCACTGTCAATAATAAAGGCTAAAAAAACACCCACATAACATTCAAAATGTACTCTGTTGTCTCTGATTAAAGATGTTCTGTACCAACATTGAATTATTACCTAAATTTATAATTTATATATACAGTATATATTAAAGGATGAGTAAAAAAGTAAAAAGAAATACAGCTTGTGAAATGAATAACAATGACAGACGTACTACTTGGCTCTGACGAGTATTAAATGCAAGAGGATGCACCTGACACATGTGACAGTTCAACTATCCACATAAAAGGGAATAAATTCCCCTAAAAAGACAAGGTGCACAAGGTCCCTTTCGTGATGACATTACTTTTCACTGTGGCTCAGAAGGCAAGTCTTCCTTTAATCCCAAAGTTGTAGGTTCAATCCCCGGCTCCTTCAGTCCGCATATCAACGTGTGCTTGAGCAAGGCATTGAACCTAAAGTTGCTCCAAATGGTCAGACATTCACACACTGATAGCAGCTCAGCCACCACCTGTGTATGAATGTGTGTGTGAATGGGTGAAAGAGAGACTAATTGTAAAAAGTTCAATCATAAGTATCAATCATAAGAAGCTTCTCATATCTGCCTCGTACCTCATTTCTCTGGCTTTGAATGCCTTGCCTTCGCCATGTGCTTACAGTTTTTATGCTTCCTGTCTGTGATACTTCAACTTTACTTAACTGGTTTAAATCCTATGGGGAGGGGGAAAGAGACACCCACACACGCCAATCAGCCCCTTAGATACACAATTAAAAGTTTTACATCACAGCTCCCATCTGGTGGATGGGCTGTTGGAAGCACACACACAAATATGCACAAAAAAATATACACATTTCTCAAGAAATTAGTTGCACACTTCACATCACATCGACACAAATGCGTACTATGCTTCGCCTGTTTTACCTCCTGCCATTCTCTTTACTGTTAGATGTAAAAGAGACAGAAGGACCGACCTGAGTGTGGGATGGGAAAGTGTGAGAGAGATGGGTACAACAGATGTCCTCACACACAAACACACACACAGAAATATGCAGAAGCACACATACGGTACACAACATTCATAGATTTCTGCTTTACTCACAAATGCAGAGAGGCACACATGTCCTCACACACACACACACACACACACACACACACACACACACAAGCGCCTGATAAAACATACAAGGAAACATGCCCATATACGTTCATCCCTATTTCACACACACTCTCTTACACACAATCTTCCCCCGAGCTTCACCCTTCGGGGACCATCTGGACTCCGTTCTGTCAGATGCTACAATGCAAGCCTTGTTGTGGGATAAAATGTTGCTTTTTGTTGTGTGTGTGTGTTTTTTTTCTTCATTGCTGGCCTAGATGGTGAAGATAACATTTTTTTTCAACTTGAAATACATTATGTTCTGTTTCCTTGCAATTTGTCTGTCGTATAAACAAACTGCAGGAGCAGCTATTCAGCATCTATTCTACTTAATAAGCAATACAATGGTGTGTTGGTGAGAAGTCCAGGTGCTGTACAATCTATTAGGTACATATAGTACTTGCACATACCAATAGCAAATTGAATCCCCACTCTAGCTAAACAAGTGAACATAGAAGAAGTGTAAAGTTTCTGTTAAAAGCATGCTCATGAGATCTGGTGTTCAGAGGCCTTTTGGGACAAAAACAGCAACCAACAGACAGGAACTTGTGTAATAAATGCATTAAAACGTCAATTATCGCAAGTAGCATTGTGTAATGTAATAGGACTAAATGATGTTTGAGTTGTGTCAAATGTTCTTGTGTTTTCAACTTTGGAAAGACACCACTCTTTGGCAGGTGGATGAATTCTAAGTTTAACAGGCCTGATATGCCTAAATTACTTTTGCTAAGCTATGATAGGACAATTATTGTTTGGGGGAAGGGTTTAACATCAATTTCTTCAGGTTGTGTTGTTTTTGCCCCATATCAGACAATGTAAAATACTGTAAAATGAAATGTGTTTGTTTCTTGACAATGAGCTTTCTTTTTACTGTCACAAATGAAAAGAAAAGTAGAAATGTTGCAATGCAAAATTCATCTAAGGAACTGGGCTTGCTGACATCAATGTGACGTGAGCAACCTGTCTGAAAGTTTTAAGTCTTCTGGTAGCTGTGCCAAGAGAAATCTTCTTGCAGAGAAGGAGAGCGTAGATAATGGAGCCGATTATACATTGTTGTGTTTCTTTAGAAATGAAGAATAGACAACTTAAGTTTTTAAACGTTAAAAGTTAAAGTTATTTGCTGTCAAAGTAACGCCAAAATGAATGGCAGTCAATGGAATGCTAATGGCGGGTGAGTGTTTGTAGCATTAAAATGGCGCCATAGGAGCTACGCTTCGTGGACGCCCGGTTACCACCTTGATTAAACCCTTAAGTAGTTCCTGTATCCTGGGGGATACAATCATTTGACAGGTTGTAGGGGGAGGCGCTATGGGGGAGGGGCATTATGTGGTTGCAGTTGATAAGAAACATTGATGGGATCATGGGTCATGTAATCAGGTCAAGTGACTTTTTGCCAACATGCCAAACATTTCAAAATCCAAAATGGCAGCATATGTGGAAAAAAACACTGAGCATGAGGTAAGTGTTGTTATATTTTTCACGATTAGTATATTTTAGTGATTTTGTTTTACAGAATTGTTTTTTAAGAATATATTTAAAATGACCTTTTCACACCTTAAACAATCCGGCATTGAATGCCTGTATCCTGCTAAAGATAAAGGTGTGAAATATTGAACACTGTATTATTGATGAATATGGCATTGTTCACACGTTTTCAGGAAATTTCTGTCAGCAGTTTCTACAGCACAAAAGAGAGAAAGGTGAAGTCTATAGTTTTGCCACCTGATGGTTCATCAGATTTAGAGGGTGGAACAAGTGAGGAAGTTGAGGAAGATAAGCTAAAACAGATACAAAATGTTACATTTACATCCTACTTGGTCAATTCATCTTGGGAGAAATTTTTTTTCCATTTTTTTCTAATGTATGGACAACAGTAAAGAATGAAGCTAATTAATTGTTTATTAAATGTTTTTAAAGTTGGCATATGACCTATAAAAAATAATACAATTTAAAATGTTAACCCTAAATTAGCAATGTATCTCGAGAGATACAGAGTGTAAGTTAAAAAATATAGGTCATATTTTGAAAAAAACATTAACTTGTATCCTTTTAGTCTATATACATAAAAAATTAAAAAGAGCAATTCAAATTAGTGGTAAAATTAGAACTGTGAGGTTTCTCAAGGATTGACTATATGAAGCATCTATGAAAGATACAGATAGTGTCAGACACACAGGAAGTATAAATTATATTATTGAAATACTACATTTTTACTTTGTTCCAGTGATTGGACAAATGTGTGACAGTGCAATTCACACATCTTAACAACTTGGAAACGACTTTTCCCCATGTGAGAAATGGTCAGAGGAATTCATTGTCTTGAATCTATTACTCAAACAAATTGCTTTGTGGTCAAGTTTGCTTGCAAAATCAAACCATTTTCCATCCCCCGACTGAATTAAACTGAACCACTAATAGGGGGAGACAAAAAATGGCTGCAGCAAAAATGTCCGCAGATGGGAACTTTGACATCAAAAGAAAAAGTAAAGGATTTTTAAAGTCTAATTGTGCACAAATGGACTCAGCCTGAACTCCGCTGCTCCACTCAATAAAATTCATTAAGACTAGGAACGAGAGCGAGAACGAGCCAGAGGCAGAGAGAGATAGACTGACAGAAGCATAGAGAGAGAGAGAGAGAGAGAAAGAAAGAGAGGGGGAGAGAGAGAGAGAGAGAGAGTGGTGTGTTTTAATAATTCCTGGTGGTCATTCATACAGGATCAATAACAACCCCCCGACTCCAAGACACAAGCAGCCGATCAGCACTGTAGGAGAGCAATAGATCAGGCTGATTAATCAATAACCATTTAACTGGGTGGAGAGGGGAAACAACTACAGAACAATGAACTATCAAATACACATTAATACCCCGTGAGCCTGTCTACCTGCCTGTCTGTCTCTTAACAAGGTGTCTCTCTGTCTTTCTGCCTGCCTTGCTGCCAGGGCCACTGTTTTTGTCGACAGCACAGGTTTTAAGGAAGATCTTCACAAACAAGCGCCATCTGTACAGTATGTCTGTATTCACTGACATCTCTCTCTTGCTCTCTTGTTCAGTCTATACCACCTTTTTTTATAGGTATAGTTTTTTGTATTTTTATTCTCATTCTTGAACACAGCTGGCAGTCAGTGAGCTGCTCCGACATCACACCTCCTACTAGCATAGCTGCTTGCTGATGTGATGCATGCACGCAAACACACACACACACACACACACACACACACACACACACACACACAGATGGTGTATCTTCTCAGTGTTTTAGTAAAAGGATTAAAGGTATCATTTACCTAAAATTTAGTTCCATAGAGGAAAGACTACTGTTCAATGACTGTTCAATAACGGCCCTGCTGAGACAATGCCGCAATATTAGCTCTTGTTTTTATGATTCCTTTTTAAAGTACATTATATTTTCCCTTTTGAAGTCCCTATGTTTAGAATTCTTTCTCTGATTACAGCATCTTTAAAAGATTTCTGATGTCATGCGGTTCAAGAAAATGGCAAGACAAACTGGTTTAATCAATATGTTGCTTTTACCCAATTAATTCTTAGTGTCCCAAGGTCAGCCTGTGTGGAATGGAGGGTGTAGACTACATCGTCTTATTTGACACTGCCACCACAAGTCGCCAAAGTAAAACATTTTCAAATCTTACAAATAGGGGGCTTTAAAGTCAGTATGTTGATACAATGTCTGATTTGTCAACTAATCAAACTTTAAAGAAGATTATGACAGTGATTCCAAAAACTAATATAGAAAAAATCTGTATTTTTGGAATGTGCAATAAGGTCATATCATACTGGACTTTAACTATATGTAAGTTTGGCTGAAGTGGAAAGATATCCATACAGAATCTGGGGAGCAACTTGGGCTTCAGTGTCTTGCTTAAGGATACTTGTGGTTGAGGGCTCTTCCTCTGAGCCACAGCCACACCATTTTTCTTGTTAGTTAGTTTACTTACACTGGCAGTTTTTTGCTGTGATGGCATCTCCGTAGTAACCGTCAGCACAACTTTCGCAAGACACACCACCATAACCTTGACGACAGCGCAGACACTGGCCTGTGATTGGATCACAGCTGCCAGATATGGATAGGTCAAGGTTTCCGTTGCAATCGCAGGGCTGGCAGGATCCCCCTGGTACAGTGGGCTGGCCGTAATATCCATTGGAACATCTAGGAGGCAGCGGAGGGACACAGAAACAGTGTGAAAATGTTTGGTATTGGATGTACTTTAAACATGTTCTGCTACCTTGATAAAAGTGTTAAACAGTTAATAAAAAAGCGGATATTT
This sequence comes from Percina caprodes, assembly GCA_013375575.1. Taxonomy (NCBI): domain Eukaryota; kingdom Metazoa; phylum Chordata; class Actinopteri; order Perciformes; family Percidae; genus Percina; species Percina caprodes. The sequence continues at coordinate 2,949,870 of JABXJD010000054.1, read as the reverse complement.
TGCAACAATTCGGAGGTTGTAGAATTTATCTGGCATCACATAGGTAAAATGCTACATAAACAACTTTCCCCTGGACACTTTTTTATTTTTTTAAGTATCTCCCCTTTCTACAAGCAAAGACTTAAGCCATCAGTATAACCTGAAAGATTTTATATTCACATTACGTTGATCACCATCCCAACTGGCTTTCACGTTGTAGCAACAAAAATATCACCCTGTCATTCTCTTTCTCAGAAAACAATTTTAGTTTGGTTCATTACTGCATCAGGTCTTATTGAAAGAGTGGGTATTAATATCTCTGGGGAAAAACTGTTTTACTCTGCTTTCATTTAGTAAATAATACTTGAAAAGGTCTGCAAGAAAATATTCAGTGGCTCACTTCATCTGCTTTTGTATCAAACAACTACATAGCAAACAACTCTCAGATTCAAGCAGGGAAAAATTATTAAAGTATTGTTTATTTAGCTTCACGTTTGTATAACATGAACATAGTCATCTCCGAATACAATATCACCAATGACAGCAGGTCTCATCGCACAAGAGCTGGTATCCATACTTCCAATCACAAAAATATCAAGCAATAAAGTCTAAATAAATCTCGCAGAGTCCATGGGAATCATCAGCATCCTTACGGGTGTGTCTTTGACCAAGTAGACTGTCCAGCTGAAGGCTGTTGTATAATTCATATCCCATCACACACACACACACACACACACACACACACACACACACACACACACACACACACACACACTAACTCATAGATACACACAAAAGTGCTGGAGGGCAACAGAGCCAAATGAAACATCAACAGATATAAAATGAAAGTTAAAATAAAAAAGGTTTACCAAAGATTTTTTTTAAATTGAGATTTCATTTCTTCAGGCAATCAGTTCCAAAACAGGGTGCAGCTAACTCTCCAGGTTTAAAAAATATACTCATATAGCTGAATAAACTTGGAGCAAAAAAAGAACTAAATGCTACTCCTGCTAATAACACAAAGTCAACGTGATGCAATAAAATCCATGTCTTTTAGAGGTTATTCCTATCTATTTATACAGATATATTTTATCTGTAAAAATGTATGATTGAAGTCTTTGTGGTGTCAGTGGAAGGCAAATTTTTCAATGTTTTAATTGGGATATAAAAAATCTAAAAAATACTTTAATTCTTTTATGTTCTCAAGCCCTTTGTGTTCAGTAAGAAAAAAATAAATGAAAGAAAATGGCAACACAAATTAAAAAAATGGTTGACAGCACCCTCGAACAAGGACAAGGACACATACATGTCAACTTTCATGCAATTCCAAGATTTTCATTTTTACTTGTCAGCCACTTTTTGTTTGATTAATAATAAGAGTAATCCAGGATGGTGCGAGATATATTAAACGGAGAGTGGTGCGCCGTGTCAAGAGCCACTGAAACCAAATAAAACAAGCCTAAGCTGAAATAAAGCTCTACAGGCTAAAAAAAAGGGGGATTTAGATGAAAGAAGAGAGAGAGCGACAGAGAGAGAGAGACAGAGAGAGAGAGAGGGAGAGAGAGAGAGAGTCAATAGAGGAGAGGCAAGAGAGGGAGATGGAGAATCAATAGAGGAGAGGAGAGAGAGGGAGAGGGAGATGGAGAGGGGGAAAGGTCTTCACATTGAAAAGAGAATTGAATTTAGAGAGGAGGGAAAAGAAAGGACAGAGAGAGAGAGAAAGAGTCAAGAGCAGCCAGCCATTATTACCACTGACCCTCCTTGGTACTCAATAGAACTGGTTTATTAGCTTCTGTGTGTGCGCGTTGTTGCGGAAGTGTGTGTGTATGTGTGTGTGTGTGTGTGTGTGTGTGTGCGTGCATGCATGTGTGTGTGTGTGTGTGTGTGTGTGTGTTGCTAGTACATTCCTCTATCAAGTGGAGAATTGTACTGGCAGCACTAGGAGAAAAGAGGGGCAAGAAGTGTGCGTTTGTATTTTGTTTCATACGCTAGATTAATACACACTTTTGGGGGTTTTATTGTTATCCTATTTTATCACATTCTGTCAGCATGTGTGTAGTTACTTGGACTTTAAATCTCAATAGTTTTAAAGAACAATTGTGACATTCAGTCATTGAGTGGAGCTCTGGAAGTATCAGCACTTTTCTCATAAAACAGCTATTTCAAATTTCTGTCTCTTCCTCTTTCTATAGATGTACTGTATGTATAGTATATTAAAAAGTAACTACCTACCTGGGGTTGCCAACATGCAAAAATGTATAGTAGAGCTTTAATTGCCATGAAACCTATTTAATAATATCAATATCTGACTATGAGCAATGAAGTCATTGCTCATAGTCATTGCAACTACAGTAATCATTACAACCAACACATTCATGTCCTTAATTCATCAAAAAGTTATTCTACTCAACTTGAGGTCTGAGTGGAAGTATGAAAACCTTTACACTATTTGGCTACACGCTGGACCAGGTCTTATTGTTGTTTTCATTAAAATTTAATTTGTTGAGATTAATATAAAAAAATGTAACATGCCTCATTTTCATCATATAGCCTGTGAACAGCTAGATGGTGTTGAGTCACCAAAATCAATGTGTAAAATTTGAAATACCTTTAAAGACCAATAACATCTGGATATACTGGCAAACCCTCGGTAGACCTAAGTAGCAGCTTACAACTCAAAGTGCTTTAGTGTACTTTTTAGAAGGTAGTTGCATTAAACAGCTTTCAGCTAAATTCTAAATGGCTGTTTATAGTAAGGAAATTGAAAAGCAGAATCACTTAGCAGCAAGTGGATAGTCTATTAGTATAAGGGGAATAGAGTAGCTTATTTACTAAAAGCCCATAATACAGACAAATTGGCACATTACAAATTAATTACCACTAAGAACAACAATAGCACTGTAGATAATGAAGTGAAATGGCAGGTATTGCATAGCAGGTATCAATTAGACTAACACAACAAGAAACTGCTGATTACCTTTTTAATACTGTCATTAGTTAGTTATAAAATATTATTTCACATTGTCAGTTTCTTTGTGATATGAGTCAGCAACAGTCTCTCTTTCTTTCTCCTTTTTCAAACCTTTACATACACATTTGGCACACAATCTCCCCAAAACAAACTTCAATTTAGAAAAAAGTCGCTCTGATGACGCCTCCTGATCATTATTGGATTAAAACACACATTACACTCATGGATGGACATGGGAGTACTTCAGAAACTGAGTTGGAGCAGTCAACATGTACTGGCTGGGCCTTCCGTCAACACAAGACCATATTGGTAATTGGCTTGGTTGTACAGTGTGGATGCCTTTTGGTGACGGACAAAGTTTAAAAAATGGACTGACAACGAGTCGGTTTGCTTTTCCGCGGCAAATGATGTGTATAAAAAGACTAAAAGGCAGATGGAGAGATTCTGCTGTGGACAGCATGGCGAGGCATGCAGACTATGCAAGGCAGCGAGCTGAGGGCCCTGTAAGCCCTGTGGCCACAAGCAGCTCTCTTTTAACTACCAACACACGGCGCAGGCCTGGATAAAGTGCAACCTATTTAAAGCACAATGTTTCATCCTTGAGATTAAAATTGTTATAATAATTATCAATGCAGATACCCACCTAACACAGAATAGAAATTCAACTTGTAACCACCGTGAGAAAGCATTTTCAGTTGCTATTGTGAACAAGGAAAATTGATACCATGCACAGGAAACAATGCACAATCTACAGAAATTCAGTGACAGAAAATGGAAGGATGAACACACAGGAGATATAGGGTCCAGTGCCTTCGATGCCAACCATAGGAAAATCAAGCCAATACTATAAAGAGAGATACAGTATGGGTCTCACAAATGAGCAGGCTATAAGAGGAGCAGTTATTTTAAATTGTGGGTCAGGAGCATAAGGACTTAATTCTGAGTCACTACCAGATCTAGTGTGATAAAGTCATTGTCATTGTAACTATTGTTAAGGTAGCCTGACATCATCATACTCAGATTCTAGTCAGAATATGATTCTGATATCGCTCCACTGGGCTGTGATTATGGGACGTGTTTCAACCGAACCAGGAAAGAAAATGCCTCTGCACTCAATTGGATAGACCTACAACCAATCAGAGCAACAGAGTAAAGTATTTTGAGCGCTGCATAGTTGTCAACAGAACTCAACTGCTAGCAACCGCTGATGTTAGCTACTAGCCAATAGCCCCAGCAGTTTGGAAAACACTGATGACGTTACATCCACGTTACAGGCTTTACAGCATACATACATCCCTCAGATGTATCATAAGATAATACCATGGATGTCTTAATAGAACACATGGTAAATTACAACCATTAGCTAGGCTATATCCATTATTACAGCTACAGGACCTCGGGAGAACCGTCATATGAGCACGCGCAGTGCAGGGCAACATGGGCGGGCACAGTCCCGCGGGTCTGCTCGCGTTCATCATTACGTTACTCTTGATCATCTGTCCATCATCGTATGAGGCACGCCCTTACAATTTGATTGGTCCTAACTGTTCTTGTTTAAGCATAGTTGCTCCACAATGGATCAAGTCAAGACCAAAGTTCCCGACATCAAATGTCGTGGGCTATGTTCGGCTGGCCTCCAGACTAATGTTAAGGTGTAATTTAAAGTAAATATGTCTGTTAGAAGTCATTAATAAGGAAAAACCTTTGGGTTGCTGGGTTGGGAAAAATCAATTTGACTGGTGGACTGTTTGGCTACTTACGTGGACCAAAATGTATTAACAACCTAACATTTACCATGGCAGCCTTGATGGATCAAAAACCAACCAGAGTTGATGGTTTATTAGAAATCATGAGTATTTATTAATATATTACCAAGATGTATAACTTCATTATTAATGAATAATTCATATTTAACTTGATTTGAACGTTTTTGTATAGTAATTACAAAAAAACCTATGTTTTGGGTGGTAAAAAGAGTTCAACCTTAAATATACTGAATACTAATCTCGCTTTGCCAGACTTTCATCCACATCGCTGCAGAAGAGGGTCTGGCTTGTCGCCACAGCATTCTGGGATGGGAGAAAAACATGCTCTGGTTTATTGGCATTTCTTTAAATCAATGGGTGGCGCTAAGCACCGGGAAAGACACTGTGCAGCTGCAAAATAGCCTCGGAAAAGAACTTGTTTTGATGGAACATGTATGTTCACAAGTTGTTTTAGTTGTGCAACAGAAAACTCAAATTGGACAGATAGTCTAGCTGCAGAGATCTGAGGAGCAGTTAACCATAGTCTTTATAAATCGACCGAAGTTTAAAATTACAACACAAAGAAAACAAAATGTATGCTAACAAACATCCTGCTGAAAAGAGTTAAATACGGGGGAATTTCCGATGGCAATGGAGCCGGAAGTGGAATGTCGTTAATATAGACTGAGTACTAACTGATAAATTCAGCTGTGGACAGTTTCAGTCCAATACAAAAAGTTATATTTACTCAGTCTGCATCTCCCCATGACAGTATAGCCTGTTTTAACAAGACTAGCATCCAGAGAGACTTCTCATTAGTTCTGGCTTGGTAAAGAAGCTCACAGCTAATGGAACAAGAATGCCACTCAGCTATTAAATGGGCTGTGGACAGAATGCTAGACGGACAATGAGACATAGAGCACTCACAAAATGGTTAATGAGCAGCAGTTTCTGTAGTCATTTGGGAATGGCTGACTACAGACCTGAATTTTTTTCCAACTAGTCATTTTTAAGACGATAACAATAACATTGTCTTTATTAGCACCCCTATTTCCAGCTCTGTATTTAGTAATAACGAGCTTAGCTACACAAGCCAGTAATAAAACATAACGGCATGAAGTTTAAGCATAATTGTAATTCTATCAGTGTGTTTTCCAGTATGAAACCTTCCGTTTTGTCTGCGTGTGTGTGTTACCTGTCACATCGTGGTCCTGTGTACCCAGGCTGGCACTGGTCGCATAGCAACTCCCCTTCTTCACCTAGGTGGCAGGTGGGGCTGAAACTGTCGTAGTTGCCAGGATGTTGATGATGTTGTTGTTTTTGTTGAAGTCGTTGATGAATTCGGGAGCGTTGACCCAGTGTGGAGAGAGGGAGGAAGAAGAGCAGGAAGATAAGAGGACAGAGGCGAGTTAAGGCCATTGATTGTCTCCTTACACACACACACACACAAACACACACTTGTATCCCTACTTTCACTCTCCAATCCTCACACACTTAATTTCCTCTCTCCCTCACACCCACACGTCTGTACTTCCACACACTCCTGAATTTGAAAACACTATCTGTAACCCAAATGAACTGAGAGAAAGAGAAAGAGACTAGGACGATAGCCTAGTACCCAGGTTTTGTCACCCTCCCACTTCCATGAACTATAGATAGTTCTGCCGGCTCGGGTTCCAGGCCCCAGACTGATTCACTGGCTGACTGACTGGCTTGCTAACTGCAAGCTGGCTCATTTAGTTGCAAGTAAGCTTGTTTGGCCAGAACACATGATCAACAAGAAACTGTGAAATAACAATTGTATAAAATGGGTTATATTTGTACATATAGGGGCTATATAAAACCAGCTATAATCATCATGGCACTGGTTAAGTCAACGTGCTGTAGTAGTGCCCTTTCTTAATTTAAAAGCTTTTTGGGAGAAAGTATGTGACTGAAGAACATGTGCAGAGTAAGGTAAAAAAAATCCCAAAACAAACAATCATGCATACAATTTCATGTAATGAGACAATACTTTAGCTTAAATAAGAATTCCTTAAGGCACTATACACTGTCATATACAGTATTTGCAAAACATTGTTAACTTGTATAACAGATTAATATAGATAATATTCTATCATAGTATATACCATTTTATATGACAATGATAATCTGTTCATTGATTTAAACAATGAGCAAAAATTCAACATATCCAATATCGTCATAAAGCACATTCAAACATTGCTGATAACAACCTTATATACCCAGAGACATAAACTGTTTGGCAAAGTCTATGGCTCACATTAGCCAACCATATGCTACTGTGTAAAGAAATTTGTCCAGTAAGGTAGAAAAGCACTATATAAATGCAGTCCATACCATTACAAAGGATTCATTCAAGACTTAGACACAACCAGAAAGTACTTGGAAAGTCCCTCTGATAGGCAGCATAATTATCCAAATGAATTACTCTGATAATAGAACTTGTTTGAATCTTTTAATCTACATCTGATCCAGAACAACATAAAAAATGTCTTGGAGAACATCTAAATCCTTGGTGTATAAGGGCTTTTAACAAGGATTAATTGTGCAAATTTCAAGTGACTCAGACTCAAACCACAAAATTGGTTTGTTATGTTGTTGTAGCGCCACTTATACGTGACATCATGCATTATACCATTTTGAGGATTATGCACAGGTGACTTATGCACACACATGCCTACCCATTTAGGAGGTTGTCAGTGGGTGTGTCTTAATTTGTTTATGCATTTGTACACTACCGTTTGGACTTGTCTGCCACAAAAGCTTGACAGTCAGATAGCTGACTCTGTATATAAATGGTCTTATGTTTTTAGGTTGTGGAAATTCCTCCCTTCAAGTAGATGTTATTTTTTATGAAGGGTTTGCAAATAAAAGTCGTGTTTTGTACATGGAGAAGAAAACACTGTACAATTGTTTAACCAGACTGAGCAAGAAACACTTTTGAGCAACAATAAGAACAGAAAATACAAAAACATTGGTGAAAGAAACTGGAAGCTTAGCATCAAAATGAGAACAGATTCCTGTTTCAGTGTCAAGTGCACAAAAACCTGGAATTACCAGGCAAGCAGCTTTAGCAATGCTATTCTTAAATCTTCACAATAGAAATAGCAGTTTAGTCTAGTGTTAGCACTGATGGCATTGGATCAGCTGCTGAACAGACTATGAATGAAACCTCACAGGTTAAACCTATTCAATATAACCACTGAGAAGACTGCAGAGGTCATTCTGTGAAGACACAAATTATTAAGACCTTTATGGATAGATAATTGAAAAAAATTTTGGTTTTAGATCTAACTGAAAAGAACAAACATCCTTGGTGTAAATGAAGAGGAACAGCACTCCAGAACTAAACTGTTTTCTACTAATCCCCCAAAAAAATCGCCACCCGGCTTCCCAGACGTCACTTCATCAGATGTTAGTAAGAGCTTAAACATTACGGCCAACTGGACCAGTCCGACTGGGTGGCTGGCTATTTGAGTGATTGGCTTCAGTAAACATAAGGGACTAGATGTCTATTTTTAGGGGCTGAAAGGCATGGCACCTTCAAGCTATTATTACTGCAGGGGGTTTATGGGGAGGTAGGGAAGGAGAGAGGTGAGAGACAGATAGAATATGCATCTTTCTTTAGCTCTGAGAGTTTTGGACATGACGTGTCATGACCACATGAAGATTCTCAGCTGCTGCCCCCTGTGTGTGTGTGTGTGTGTGTGTGTGTGTGTGTGTGTGTGTGTGTGTGTGTGTGTGTGTGCGCGTTTTCCGTCTATGCTCTGCACCAAACACAGAGTATCTCTCTTATGATTTGGAGAAACTGCATATCAATAATATCAGGAATGGCAAATGGACGTAAATACCCAGTTTACCAATATATGTAGTTCGTACTTATGACAATATATTTTGTGTTAGAACAACATTTTAACTAACATTGACTGTTGGGCTGACTGTTAATGTATTACTCTTTGTACCTTCACTCCTGTGGCTTTATGTATATGCCAACTTCCAAACGGGACTTAATTTTTACTGATTGCTCTGTTTCTTCCTGGCATGAGGAATAGTGTAAAAACTAAATTTGACGACACCTTTTTGTGAATCTAGTTAGCTAGTTACTGTACCAATTCATGTTTATAATACGTTTGGTTCTATCGCTTGTTGTACCTCATCTTTTTCTGATTTGTAACTATCATTGAATTTGTTGTCAAATACCGTTTTAACCGTTACCGTTTCTTTCTAACCTTTATTGGACATGTGTTTAGCTTGGTTTGTGGGGAGAAGAAAAGAGATTACAACAGCTACCAAGGACCTTGTGGGGTCACTATTTTCCCAACCACTGTTTCCAAGTTCAAAGTTGATCACGGTCAACAATCCCAATTTTTAATGCCATTGAAGGGGGAGACGGGCAGTTTGATTTATCATTATTATCATTAGTTTATCAGGATGGGACTACAGGCCCTGCACAAGATACATAGAATATAACAGCAAAAGGGGGCAGTATTAACAGGACTTCTGCTTGGCACAGGTGGACCAAGATGCAATGGTGTAGAAAACATCTTTATGCAAAAGCTGCTCAAGACCAGCCCCGTACATAAAGGGCCAGCATGCTTCCTAAATGAACCATCACAGCTGCTTTTTTCTTATTACATTTTTAGCAGATACTTGATGTAACTTGAAAAACCATGATTTGAGACTCTAAAGAAGGCACAGCATGAGAGGAATGGTACAATAAAATATTTTAAGTACCTTCATTACTGGTGGGAGGTTTGAGTTTGCTACTGTGTTAAGTTTTCTAGCCACAGTTGTGTTGATTCTGCCAACGGTGATGACATTTCCACTCACAGGGGTGATCTTTCTACACTTATATTGATTCTTCTTCCTGTGGTGATGATATTTCCATTCATGTCACTATAATTATATTCCTAGCCACAGTGATGGCGCCTCTATTTGTGGTGATAACATTTGGAAAAAAAAAACAAATGTCCAAATGTCAGGAGAGGAGAGCATTATGAAGAGACGGGTCAAAAAAGAGAGAACAGGGGCCACAGAGTCAGAGATGCACTGTGGGGTCAGCAGTGATAAATTGAATAGTCTAATTAAATTGTGTCGTCATGGCATCATTAACTCCAGTCTCTTCAGAACCTACTTGTTACTAGGAAGATTGAGCGGGCAGGCGCAGGGCTGACAGTCGGCAGGTGACCCACGGGTGGCGTTGCCATAGTAACCAGGAAGGCAGGTATCACAGAAGGGGCCAGTCGTGTGATGGGAGCAGTCCTGGATCAGACACACAGGTTAAAGTTTGATTATATAGGAAAATAAATAAACCACCGTCTGATCAGTTAACCTCATGGGAAGATCGGATTCTACATTGATGAAAATCTCAACACGCCATTGTGGTAATATTGCCTTGAATCATGCAATAGGCATGAAAACAATAAGATACCATTAGATGTGCTTGACTACTTTTCAAATGAAATTTTCTGTAAGGCAGTGAAGGGATCTTTCTTTCTCTTTTAACACAATGCAAAGTGTTTTGAAAAACCTATTGTTTACTTTGTTTACTCTGCATCATCTCTGGTGTAAAATGTTAAACAACTACATTGAATTTTATCAAATGAAAGTTGTCGCGCTGGAGTTAATACCAAGGGTAGAATGCAAGTTAAGACCGTGGAAAAAAATAAAACCAAAGAGCTAACGATAGACTTGCACTATTTTAGAGTGATTACTGGTGGTGTCATACTTTGCTTCAAGAGCTTTAAGACTGAAAAAGGTTGAAACTAATAGACTCAATGGTTAGGGCACTTCACTTAAAAAAGAGCAGACACTTGTTGACACATTTGTATAACAACAAAACTGCTATTAAATAAAGCTGCCTGTCACATCAAATCATTGTCAAGCAGACAGAAGCAGGAGGAACAATCTCGAGGACGTCAAGGTTAATGATATGGTTCAAGATTAGCATCCCATTTTGTTGCCATAGTTACCAAGCACATAGGATTCACAGTTTACTACAACAACAACACTTTGTACAATAATGTCCCTCAGAAACAGTTACAACCAAATGTCAGTATTGATGAGTACTTGGGTTAACTCCTAAGAGTGTAGTGATTCACATTCAGCCTAGTACAACATGCAGGGCCAATTTAAAAGAAATGTTGACTGCAACCAAATAATAGTTGAAAATGTTGATAGTTTTTCTACAAAATTGCAAAATGTACATCTCTGAATGATTTAGACTTAATTTTAGTATTATTTGTTAAATGTTATTATCAGCATTATTATTATTCTTTCTTCTGTGACCGTTTTATTATTGGTTTTGTCACTCCGACTAGGTCAGCTGGAAATCACAGGTGCATAATATCTACCACCAACCTTGGGCTTTCTTTGTGTTGGAATTTTAAACTCCGATCAATTTATGAAGACTAGGGTTAATCTTTTCTCAGATCTCTGCATGGTAAATCGAGACAGCTAGCTATATGTCCCTATCTGAGTTTTCTGTTGCACAACTAAAACAACTTTTGAATGTATACATGTTCCACTAAAACAAGTTCCTTGCCAAGGCTATTTTGCAGAGGCGCTGTTGATCCGTACGGCGCTTAGCGCCGCCCAACACAATTGTGATTGGTTAAAAGGAATGCCAATAAACCAGACCATGTTTTTCTCCTATCCCAGAACAGAATGATTTGTGGCCTAGCCAGACTCTCCTTGGCAGTGCTGGGGAGGAAGGTCTGGCAATGTGAGACTAGTTTGTGACCAACTAGTAAAACACTAGAAAATAATGAAATTGTGTTCCTCCCACTGGGGAAATCACATTGTCTGTTCTTTTCTTTTTGGGCCAAGAAATCCCTGTTTGTTGTGTCCAGCTACAACAGTTGCAAATTCATGTAGCTACTCTGTGTATGCATGTTTGTGTGTGTGTGTGTGTGTGTGTGTGTGTGTGTGTGTGTGTGTGTGTGTGTGTGTGTGTGTGTGTGTGTGTGTGTATATGTCAGTTATCTTTCAAATAATTTCCTTTTCAGATCAAATGTCTCTTCACTGCTGAAACCCACCCTGACACATACACACTGTGTGAACCTATAGGACCACGGCATCATTCAGTCATTCAACTGTAGCCAGAAACCACAGTCCTCAGGGAAGGAGTGTGTGTCCATCTGTCTGTCTGCCTGTCACTGTGAATGAACATATAAGTGTGTGTGTGTGTGTGTGTGTGTGTGTGTGTGTGTGTGTGTGTGTGTGTGAGAGAGAGTAAGAGAGAGAGAGATTGAGCCTGCTTGTCTGTCTTTGTCTAGAGTGTGTGTTCTCCCTCTGACATATCCCAGCATCCTCCTCATCTATAATGAAACATAACATAATAATACAAAACCCACAGCTCTATGTGTGTGTACTAGTGCGTGCGTGCATGCGTGCACACTGGTGAGGATGTGTATTTTCTTTGATGCTAACTGACAGCTTAAGCCTAAGGCAGTGGGTAGATTGGGGAGTGACGATGTGTGTGTGCAGATGCACATGAGCAGGTTGGCATGTATGTGTCTTCCCAGTATACAAAAATGTGCATTTGTGGAGATAAATTTTGTGTGCATTTGGGTGTGTTTGTTTAGTCAGGGTGCAAGTGATTCTATCTGCAGTTCCACTAATGACCACTAGATGGTAGTTCTAAGAACATTATCTAAGGGCATTATCAAACACAGTTAAAGAAATGGACCAACAGATCCCGTTGCGTTTGACGGAGACCAGTGAAGTCTATTAGAATCTCTTTTCTGGTGAGGCTGCGCAGTAACGCGCAGCCTCCAACTGAGCTTGACAACGTAGATGTGACGTGAGCAACCTGTCTGAAAGTTGTATTTCTTCTTGTAGCTGTGCCAAGAGAAAGCTCAATCATTCTCAATCTTGCAGAGACAGGTTACTTGATATTACACCTTAATTATGATAAATTAGGTTGACAGCTTTGAGAGTTAAATGGGAAATTACATTGACTAATATGTTGAGTTCAATCACAATGCAGGCAATATTTTGTCTAAAAATACAATGCTGTAACTTGACATATTGTACATTTGTCAAAATACAGTATATTGTTTTTTTCTTCCATTTTGCTATGATCTTTTGACATTCTGTAAATATCAAAAGTGATAAAGCCTTTTCATAAAAGCTTTTACATATGCACCTCTTTCCTAGGAAAAGAAACACTTTGAAAAGAGTAAAGCAGAGTAAATCACTTCAGTGGGATTTGCACACTAAATAAACCAAATGATCAGACAGAAAGAAACATGTTTTCTAATAAACTTATTGCTAATCTTACCAGGCAGTGTCCTGTGATGTCATGGCATTGTGTAGCGTGTCCATGGCAATGACAAGCTTCACATTCACCATTATAGAGATTCCCGTTAACCCTCCGAAAACCAGGAATACATGCCTGAAAAACACACACACACACACACACCCACACACATATACACACACACACATATACACACACACACACACACACACACACACTTCAGCAACATGCACGCACACACAGAAGCTAACAGAAGCTAATGAACCAGTTCTAAGTTTGTGTGTTTGTGTGATTATTATGTCCGTTTGTCTGTTTGAGTTTGCATGTGTATCTGTGTTTCAAGACTAAAGTCAGCTGCATTCTGGAACAAGACACTGATTTGACGTTCAGTTTTGCTTAGGAGGCTTTAAAAGAAAACAGGACAATCCTTTCATCAATCATGTAATACTGCAATAATTCATACTGATGTTCTTTGGATGTTTAAATGTAGCTTATTTGCAAGAAAATGTCACAAACATCCCACTGACACTGCTTGTGTACAACAGGTTTATACTGACAAAAAGCCATTGGCTGGTTCCTTTCCCTTTTACAATATGGGATAAAAAATAACTTGCAAAGACTTGAACTTGAGAATTTGATTAAGATACAATATAGCTTACGTTAAACCTGATACCATTGCATAATTAATATCATTTATTTTTTTTTTTAAATGAATGAAAACACATCCCACTGTGATTGTTGAGGTCAATATGAAAAGAAATTAGGGCTGTCAAATTGCTCCATGCTATAGCCTCCAGGGGATGAACAAACCTGTCATCTACTGACTGGCTGGCCGCGTAAGTACATTTAGAGAAGATTTAAAAAAATGTGTGATAAAATTGCAACTAATTAAAAGTTAACTATGACAATCATGCAATTAATGTTGATTAAAAATGCATGACTACATAATGCGATGTTACTATTTGATGTCATCTGTAAAAGAAAATACTAAAGTGCTTACTTTGTATGCTGACATTCAAAATATCTTAGTTGCACTTTTATGTGGCTCTAAAGTACTTTTAATGCAGTACTTTTTTCCAAGACTTTGTTTTCTATTAAGTGTACAACACGTTGGAAAATTGCAGTAGGTGTGTGTCTGGGTTTACCTCACAGGATGTTCCAGCATATCCAGGAGGACAAGAGCAGCTTTCTACAGCTGATGCTCTCTTCTCTCCTCCGGCAGAGGGGTTAGCTACCTGCATTGAGAATAGGTGGAATCTACAGGCATACACACATGCACGCACACAGAGAAATATTAAACATAAGGCACATAAGTAGTCTATCTGGGTTTACAGTTAAACAGCCTTCAGTTAACAAACAGGGCTATTTGGCTGATGATCTTTAAAAAATCTTTAGAACCTTTATGGCCTGAGTTCATTCTCTCAGGCAGGATTATTATGCACAAAAAGTCCACAAAGGGCTATTATTAAATGCTTCCCAATAAAAGTACATACTTGTTATATGACGATATCAATATAGTAGAATTGCTTCAGGTTTGTATAGTACTGATCATTTAGAGGTCACTCAATTGACACTCAAACAAACAGCATATCCATCATATCAAACAAAAGTTGGCCTTGACCAACTGCCACTTTGCTCGATTGAAAGTCATGATGTCTCTCTCTCATGGGTGGGCCCCTTATGACCTCATAAGGAGCAAGAATCCCATCTGAGCTTTCTCAAAGGCAGAGCAGGATACCCAGGGCTCGGTTTACGCCTATCACCATTTCTAGCCACTGGGCGACCATAAGCAGGCAGGGGAACGCATATTACCTCGTATATAAAATACCTCATAAAGTAAAATTTTCATGCCATGGGACCTTTAAGCTAAGGTAGTGTGTGTGTGTGTGTGTGTGTGTGTGTGTGTGTGTGTGTGTGTGTGTGTGTACCTGTACACAGCGCTGGGTTCTGTGCTATAAGAGGCCCGCACCATCACACGGGTCACATTGGCCAACACAGACAGGAAATCCCTTCGGCTAATCGGCTGTGCGCTTTCTGAAACCAGGAAGTTCTCTGGAAGGAGAGCAATGCGATTGGTGCTTGGCGAGGACGGGTACACTGGCTGGCCAAACTTTTTGTCAATAATCTTGATCCCGCCTCCCTGGGAGAGAAAGAAGAAAAACATTTTTAATTTTTTTTATTTTTCCTTGTTTGTTACAGTTAACCTGTAATTCCATAAATGTAGACGTGAATGTTCACCTAATACAGTATGACACCTCTTTCAGAAAGGACTATGATATTCAACTAATCTGGGGAAAAAAGAGGGAGGGTGAATGATGTGTCATTAGGTAATGAGCTGCCGTTTCTATTGACATTTTGAATGGACTGAATGCAAAGTGAACTGAGCCCAGGCCTGGTATCTGAATATCTCTTGTTGAGGACAGATCAATGGCATGTAGCTGCTAACGCAGAGTGACAACTACTGATGGAGGCAGGGAGAGAGGGAGCGAGCTTACCATGCCAATAAACCATTAAATAAAAACTAATTGAAAAAGAGGAGATGGAGGGATGGAATAAAGAGACAGAATGCAGTAGCAGGGCAGAGAGATGCAGCGATAAAGACGGAAAAGAAAGAGAGTGACAAGGAAAAGAGGCAGATTGAAAAGAAAAACGACAAAGTGACCTCAGAGAAAATTGGTTTCATTCAGTCTTTGAAAGTGAGGCCTTTACTCTCTATCATTTATTGCCTCTCACTTCTATATATCACACCTTAATAATCAACTGAAGGATCAGGGTCACACTTTCATATAATTGTTTTACTGGGAAGAAATACCTTGAAAAAAAATAAACCAACAGCAAGGCGTAAATCCACCTGTGGATCATGGCTCCAAGCCCATTTGTTCCTTCAAATATGGATCCCAAATATATAGTTTATGTAGTTATTTAAAAGAACTAGATTTCAACAGCAGCTGGGCACTGTAGATTTCAGCAAACATTTCTAACTAAGGAGTAATGCTGCGTTCAAGGCACCTGTAACTTGTGTTTTCACAACCTTCTATCCGTGAAAGTGCCATGGAACGGCAGTCAAAACCATAACTTACTACCCGTAAACTCATTGTAATCAAAACAATGCATATATGATTGTGTACTACTACAGGTTATGTTTATTACATAAAGCCCAAAATATGTCACCAACTAGAAATCGCTAACATCAGCTAATGCTAGCTAACGTCAACGTTAGGTACCCGCTAGCTAATGCTAATGCTAGCTGGAAGGGTTTGTCTTCCTGTTTGGCTGGAACGCTACCAAGTTGTGATTCGTGACTTGAAGTTGTAATTTACAAGCTAAAAATTATGTCTGGAACGCAGCATAAAAGTACATTATTTGTTGAGGACTATTTTCAGCGGCAGAATAATACACATTCTTTGAGAATCACTGAGCTAGAGTTAATCAAGCTTTGGCAACACAGACAAAACATGTTAGTAGGATCAAGTTAATGTTGGTTTTGGTCACTTTGTGTAAATCATTAGGGTAAGAACTTTTATTTACACAAGAAATATTGATTCAAACTTGACAGTGAATCTTCTGCTATTGGAACACCAACTCAAAATATAAAATAGAATTTAGAAACAAATCAAAATCAAGTTTGTATATGTTCTTTTAAGCAAAACAAGAAACTCCAGATGCAGTACATTGGCAGTTGTTATTGCTGTCATGAAAGGCTTGGTATTTTAACTCTGCTGATATAGGGCTGATAAAGTAAACGGGGTTGAAAGAAAGACATTGAAATCAACAAAGCCATACAGACAAACAAAGACAGAGAGATTGTTGTCTATTCAGATCCTACATACTCACAACCAAGGCTCCTTCCTGCGCTTCACGCAACAAACAATATCGTAACTTGATGCAGATATGCAGAGTAAACAGTGAGGGGGGTGAAGAAACTAAATGAGACAAAGGCTGAAAGAGAGACAGTGAATAGGGAGAATGCCGGTTGACAGTGTGTAGGTGGTTCATTATCGTCATCATTTGGAGAGGCTTTTTGTTGACAACAAGACCGACACTTGTCCTCCTCTCCGCCCGTCTCCTCCCAGTCTGTCCATCTGAATGACACGTCTTTAAATAACCCAATCTTACTGGTCTGTGACTATCCATCTTGCAGTTTTATCTTTAATTTTTCACTTCTTTCTGTTGATGTCCCTTCCTTCTCCTTTTCTTTCCTCCCTGTTTCTTTTCTTTGTTCCTTTCTTCCTAGCTTCCGTCTCTTTGTCTCCTTCTTTCCTTTCTTCCTCGCATTCTTTTTCCCATCTTCCTCCTTCCTTTTTTCCTTTCACTCTATCTTTCTTTCTCGCATTCTTTCATCTTTCCTTCCTCCCTTTTTGTGTTTTCTTCTTCCCAATCTATCTCTCTTTGGTTTTGCGGAAAAAAACTTCACATTCACTAAATGAAAGTAGAGCTTGACAATATATTGATATTATATCAATATATGAGGGTAGATATCGTCTTAGATTTTGAATATCATAATATGACACGTTTTGTCTTTTCCTGGTTTTAAGGGCTGCATTACAGTAAAGTGATGTCATTTCCTGAACTTACCAGACTGTTAGAGCTGTTTTAGTATTTACATTTACCCACATATCCACATTATTGGTGATTATTTATCAAAAATTTCATTTTGTTAAAATTTTCTGAAAGCATCAATAATCAACCCTACAATATCGCCGCAATATGGACATTGATGCATTTGGTAAAAAATATCAAGATATTTGATTTTTTTTCCAAATCTGCATTTGTGTTTATATTTGATCTATATCTACCGGGAACCTGAGAAGTAAATTTACATATTATTATTTAAATTTATAACTATTCTAATTAAAACTTCATCTTCTTAAAATTGAGAGAAAGTTGTGTGTGTGACATGGTTTTCTGCAGCTCTGGGACAGCAAACATAGAAAAACACATACACAACCTGCTTATGTGCCTGTTTGTATTCATGCCTTCACACACACACACACACACACACACAAACACACACACAATGGTGTTTAGTGCTTTAGGGGATTTAAATAGTTAACTAATAGCGTTGCTGCTTTGCTTATTGCTGCCATACATCATATCACAACCTGCTCATTATAAAAGACATAGAGACGAGGGAGAGACTCTCTATCTGCATTTTTATTGCTAAGTTCAGCATTCCTCTGCCAGCTGTAGCTGCGCTGTGTGTGTGTGTGTGTGTGTGTGTGTGTGTGTCTGCTTTTAACAGCTTTTATTTGCTGTTTTATTTAGTGGTATTCACTTGTGCAAAAGTCAATGGCTTGTAGGAAAAGATGAATATGCTGCAGGCATAAATACTATACATAAACACACACAGAGACTCACAATTGTGTCCATGTGGGTTTTTGCTGGTTGTGACCATTTCCTCCCACAACAAAAACCATCAGTGTGTTAAATGTTATGAGCAATCCTGGTCAATGCCTTGTACCCAGGTGCAGCCCAGAGAACTGGAGCTTATTACAGAGCTCTACACTGTGTTGGGCCCCCCAGCACGAGGTAAACCTGATTTTTAACCAAAACGACCACAGCAGTAAGTTTAAAAAAGTTTAAACTGATCTCTGAGGGACAAAGGAACACTTGGGGCCACCAACAAAGAGATCTGGGCCTACTTGTAAATTCCAGAGCCTGTCCTCCATACTCCTATAGGCTACCACAATGGATAACCATCACAAAATGGCTGAATGACCACGAGGGAGTGGTCAAAGTGGCCAAAAAGTAAAAAACTACAGGCTTGTAGTTCACACCTTTCGAGAGTGCTCTCGATTCCCATTCGATGGCTAGACATTGAACACAGTGAGAATTCTCATCCAGCTGCAAAAGTATAAAACTTTCTGACACACCCCTCTCGTCACTTTCCTTCAATTTTTGGAGCAAATGGATTTAATTCTGGTGTTGGAAGCACCCTGGAGCCTCTGAAAACACGAGAAGGAAACAATGTTTTTCTTCTCAAAAATCGACTAGCTTCTCTCCTGCTGTTTTTGGGAGGGAAAGCTCTCCTCCGTGTTCTGCTGATGAGCAGAACCGGACCATTTTGTTACCATGGACGATCTATAGACAGACATAAACGGACTGAACACACAGAAGTAAGAAGGCTTCATAGTGTTTCTGGGCAGAGAAAAAGGTGTGTTTATTAAAGTAATAACTGCAAATGCTGCAAAATCTGTTGTGACATTAATGTGATCTGATTAATAAGTGCTATTGCCGCACGTTGATGATTGAAGGATTACTGATTGGACATTGACAATTTTGAAGTTGAATAAATTCTACTATACT
Organism: Percina caprodes; assembly: GCA_013375575.1. Lineage (NCBI taxonomy): Eukaryota > Metazoa > Chordata > Actinopteri > Perciformes > Percidae > Percina > Percina caprodes. The sequence goes on along the minus strand of JABXJD010000054.1, from coordinate 2,930,585 downwards.
TTAAATAGCAGTTGTTTGTGATTATTTTATGTATGTTGTAATAATTGCTGGTTGAACACAGTCAGTGCTTGAATTCACCCCTTTGTCTGTTCCTTTCAGAGATACAAGATAAATTAATCAAATTAATTAAGATCTGTATCTTAAAGGGAACACCACCTGTGAGACTGTTTTCACAGCTCATTATTGGTCCCTGGTTTCCAGGGTGTTGCCCCACTTTGATTTTGTCAATGTTGTAAAGTTATTATTCATAGCCATACCCATATTCATAACTTTATTAATATTGATATACCATCTTTGATAATTTGCCAATGATTGACTCTGTACCCCTAGCCGGTTTTACTCACAGGCTTAATAAAGCACAACTTTAAAAATCAAAACCTACACACCCACACCCACACACGCCCACACACTAGTACATACAGATAAAGGCAGATATATACCAGCTCTTCATTTATGTTACACACAGTATATATCTATATATATATCTATATATATATAGATATATATATAAAAACTTACCTCTATGATTATGTCAGGTTGTGAGGTGACTCTAATGGCAATTTGTTCTTGTTCTTGTTGGTCTGTAGTATAAGATACAGTGTAGACCACATTCCCTCCATAGGCTGAAAGCTGAAGACAGACAGTGAAAGAGATTCATATGTTTAATGTTTTTTTGGCAAAAATAACATAACATTGACATTAAATAGCAGTAGAATTAGGGCAAATTATTGATGTGATTAGGATGCCACAAGTGACTATTAAAAGATGGTAAATGGTAATCTCTCTCTAAAGTTTGCTAACATTAGCTAGCATTAGTCTTATAAGCTACTGGTCATGTGAGTGTACTGAACTGAGCAAGGATGTATTTGTATTGCTAATTAATTTGGCTTTTCAAAAGTGTTATTTGTGTTATTTCTTTCTTTTGAAAGTTACACAATCTGACTTTAAAAAGGAGAGTGCTTCAATATTTGATACACTCCGTACCAACAGGGGCACATAAAGATTAAGAAGGCAAGCGTAACCAAAGGAAACCCTGGATAAAGGTAGTGACTAAGATGGCTGTGGAAAAATAAAGATTTATAAACGGTTTTACTTTTAAAAAGGCATACACTGTATATATATATATATATATATATATATATATATATATATATATATATATATATATATATATATATATATATATATATATATATATATATATATATATATATATATATATATATATAATGTATATAATATTTAAAACTATTTTTAAAATATAAAGAGAACAAGAATATGCCACAATCTTTGTTGTCTTGTGTGTTTCGGTGCAGTGTTTCTGTCGAGTCCACAGAATGAGCTTCAGGTGGAGAAACGCTGCGTCGGCATGATCCTGAAATTTATTATTCCGCTCCAACCTGAACATTAATGGGTGGGAGAGCGAAATAATAATGCCACCATAAAAACAGAGAGAGGGGGACATTGAGGAAGAGGGGGAGAGGGACGAAGAAATAGAGCCCGATACAGAAAGACAGAGAGAGAGAGAGAGAGAGAGTGAGAGGGAGTAAGAGGTGGACTTAATGCCTCTATAAACCTCTCCCATTCAACATCATTACCCTCGGTTCTTAAACCGGGAGGAGGAATCGCCCATTTCACAGCTGACTGAAAATACACACACACATACACACTACAGCGGGAATGGAGGTGTAGTTGGGTGGACGTTTTATTGACTAATACTTATTCTCCATCTAACCCCATTTGCTGATTTGGACAGTAAAATCATAGTTTAAACCCACACTACACAGCCTACACATATCAGACATTTGTGCTGCTCGACCTCCTTCGCCATTAGCTTATCTGTACTCCAATATGGAGTCGCACTTATCTCGTACACAGAAAAAAATCAGTCAGTTTAAAGGTACTGTTTCTGAATACGGGCTTTGTGCATTTCTCTGTGGTGATATCTTCACAGTATTTATATACAGTATATTAATTAATCAATTGAGCACCTGGAAGTGCTTTATAATCAAAAAAGACATCTCCCTTTTTACAATATGGGACCTTTAATTCATCCACTTGTGCAAAGAGGTCCTGTACTAAAAAGTTGATTAAATTGCTGTATCCTGGTTTGGAATCAAAGCTTAAAAAAATTATTACCTAGCACTTTGCACAGAATTTAGCAATTTACCTCCTTTGAAATTATTGACATTTCTGTCTCAGAAAACGAATTTCTCAGACGCCATCCACTCAACCTGGACAATAATGAAAGCTTTTGTCATGGCAACATGATGACCCATCTCCACCTTGGGGGATTGGAAATAAAAGAAAGACAGGAAAGACCAAAAGAATAGCATGGTAGGAGAGGAAAATAATGGGAAAAGAGAGGGTAATTATCGGTAGTAGAAACAAAGGAACGATAAGCACTCAGCTACACAGCTATGAAAGACGTCAGTTGGAGCTCCATAAGCCAGATATTTACTCAGTGGCCAGAATGAGAGGACCAAGACATAATACTCTCTATTAAAACCCTAATCAAGGTGACATAATCTTCATTAAAACATTTTTTTTTCGACCTTTTGTTATGGCCATGTCACAACAGTAATATTTCCTGAAGAAAAACCTAAAGATCTAAAATGCGGATGAACATTTCAGTGACATACCTGATTCTCTTTCCTACTGTTTATCAGTTAGAGTGAAAAGAGAAGTAGAGAGGAAGAGTAACTCAGAGACTGGAAATAAGAGAATTTAGGGAGAGAGGAGGCAAACAAAAGAGAGGATAGAGAAACAAAATATGGGATGAAGTGCAGCAGTACAGTAAGAGATAGACAGACAAAACAAGGATGAAATAAGAGAGGAAAGGAGAGAGAAGAGAGAGTGAGAAGAGGTGTGAAAATGAGTCATTATTAACTCAGTTCTCCTCCGGGGTTCCCACCAGAGCCCTGATGTAATATGACTTTTCCAAAACTTTAAATAACCATGTCAGAGCATTTTAATGAACTACAAGTGTTAGTCCAACCTGACTTTAATACTGTTGTTATATTAAAAAGGTCACATTTCTGCTACAGTTTGACTTTATGTGGTGAACATAATTTTCATTAAAAATGTGTGAAGCAAGTTGGAAAATAGATTCTGGTAAGAATGGTTTTTTTTCCGGGGGGGGGGGGGGATACATACACTTTAACATATGTTAAAACAACTATCAGAAAAAATAACAAGAGACTTACAAACCAAGCATTCCCTCTAACTCTCTGCCAATCACAAGTACGCTACTTCACACAAATCACTGTTACAGGTTGCTGAAATTAATGACCAGCTTCACAGAGTCCAAGCTTTAGTATACGTTATGTTTAGTGACACCCTGGAAATCTCTGTTTTATCCTGACCTCTCCCACAGGACTAACATATTGTAGAGTTGTAATATGTAATTTACCTGCATTAAAAACATTGAAAAACGACTAGAACATATACTTTGTTGAGTTGGGTACTTAATATTATCCCAAATAAAATAATTACATTTATAATTTTAATCAAGGTAACGGTTCGTTACATATGGTTGCTTGTCAATGGCATTATAATGGAACCCACGCAACTTCTAGGCAAGACCAGCCGTCCAATAGCATTCACACGCTACTATTGGCCAGGCGTCCATGCATACATAAGGTAACAGAATCCGATTTGTTCAGGTCCTATCCCCTGACCAGTCAGCTATCCTAACCTCAACTACTCAAGGTGAATGCCTAACCCCAACCAATCGGGCTACTTCGTAGGGCGGGACCTGCCTAGAAGTACACTAGAAGTAGATCTTGGTTGTTATTAACTAAACATTTTCAACGGTTGAAGAATTTTAGTCATCGGATGTCTGGATCTTAAGTTATCAGGGAAATAACCTAAGCAACGTTAGCTGCAGCCAATCCGGGACGTCCTTTGTTTGCCAAAAAGTGTCGGAGAAACACTGATTACCGCTAGTTGATGCTGTGATTTTGGCAAGGTGTTAACAATCACTCTAATTGTTGTAAAAAAACTGCAGTGATCCCTGTGCGTAATGCTGCATGATGGCACTGCTGGCTCTGCAGAAGGACTGACCCCAAATGGAAGAATCAGAAGAGATGACTGGCTTATATGCCAATTTAAATTCCCTAAAGCTGCGGTCTTGGATCTATGTACTGAACTGGGTCCAGTAGAGAGGGCAAAGCGCCGGAACCGTGCCATTCCGGTCCAAATACAGGTCCTCACCAGTCTCTGTTTCCAGCGGGAAATGGCAGACAGCTAAGTGTTTTTTTTATAAATATTATATATAATCTTCAAATTGATCACTAAGGCTTGTTTTGATATAATATATAGTTCTGTTAAATCTTATCATTAAGGTCTGGTACATCAAAGCTGTCCCCGAGTGCCGTAATGCCAGCCGTTTTGGACGGAATTATTAATATAGGTAGTCTATAGATCAGGTTTCCCTACACTGTGAGAGAAAAGGCCGAAACTATAATTAAATTTGTAGCAACTTCTGAACGTCTAAGAAGTTTTTTGTTTTTTTTCCTGCATTAACTTTTTACAGGGCGTGATAAGAGGCTGATTCACATACACACACTTGTGGTTAATAATAATAATAATAATGTATACTTTATTAATCCCACACAAGGAAATTACAATTTACACTCAGTTGTTATTACACACAGGCCTGAATTACACACACATGCTCAGTACCTGTCAGAGTGAGGGGGCTGCCCATGCTCTCCAGCTATCAGTCCACCACCATACTTTGGTCCGAACGGGGACTTGAACCAGCGACCCTCCGGTTCCCAACCCAACTCCCTACAAACAGAGATACTGCCACCTATAATCTGTCGATTATAAAGGGAACATTGCTTGTTTTGGGCTTTTGGGCGTACGTACACTCTTATTAAGGATCCTACATACAGTTTTATAAATGATATGGCCTGGTCTGGTTTACTTTTTGTTAGGAGGCGATATCTGCGGCTAATTGGGTAAAAACCACCTGAACCACTGAAGGAATCCTAACTGGAAGAAGCTGACTGCAATTGTGAGGAAAACAATAACTCCCCTAATCCTATGCTACTGGATAATGTCACTAAACTGCATCTTTTGTTATTGTTTTTATTGAAGTACAGTGACTAGATGAAACAAATTTCTGATTGTAGGGAGTCATGGCATTACTTAAATTGAAAGCTATTAGTATGCAACTGTCTTTTGTGATGACCACATGCTAGTTTCTTCAGAGAAATCTTCAATGCCAATCTGCATTCTCATGCCTGTTTGCTGTCAAATCTTGGAGTACAAAAGCAACCAACGCTCTCTTCAGGAGATTGGACGGAGGGAGAGGGGGACAAAGGAAATCATTCTTCAGGAAATGAAAACCAGATTGCAAAATTACAAGATTACAAAAGCTTCAGAAAACAAACTCCGCTAAAATGACACACACTGGCACACACAAAACAAAGATATACACACACATACAGAAACTTAGAAATATAAACACGTACCTAGGTGGCCTTTGGTTGTGTACAACTGGTATTGGGAGTTTTCACTCTGTTTATCTAACGGTTACACACACATACACACACATGCAGAGAGTTTCTGTGCTGAATATTTTTTTAGGTTGTGATGCCTTTTTGGAGGGAGATGGGTGCAGTACCCTTGAGGAAAATTGTGCATTCAGACTTTCTCCTGGTTTAAAGGAACATGGTGATCATAGGGTTGTTTTCTACCCCTGGCATCCAGGATTGCTCTTGGAAATGACTTGGAGACAGCATTGGTCTACCAACTTGGTAATGTAAATATGCCCAGCAAAGTGGGTGTGTGAGTTTAAGTGGGTGTTACCCAACTTAGTTGCAAGATTTTACAGTGATAGTTCTGGGCACAATTTCCCGGTCGGAACATTTTCACTCATTTTACTTCAAATGTCACTTAAAGAACATTAGTGTTCAATGAACAAAAACAACAAAAACATTTTTAAATAATCTGTTCGGGGTTCTCCCTGCAGGTTCTTGAGCTCCTAAAGATTCTTAATGCCTCCTACAAGTGGATAGGAGGCACTACTTCATCTACAATCCTTTTTCAGTGTATAAAATTATAATGCTTCAGAGAAATTCCTCTAAAGCTTCAGAAGATCTGTACAACAGATTATATGATTATAGCCGTATGTTGTTTTTGGTAAACTAGGCCCTGATAACTTCAAAGCAACACTACAGTATGTAACTAAGCTTCGGTCCCCCTATTGCTTGAAAGTGGAATTGTCTCATTATGTCTCATTGGAACTACAGATCCGCTACGCGATCTGGCAAAGTTGCATAGTGTGGTTTTGCGGGCAGAGAGCCAAGTCGGTGTGAGCAGGAATGCCAACAACAGTTCATACATGCTCTGGAATGAAACTTCTTTCCTTTCTTGGTGGTTTTCGGGTGGCTGGTTATACGTGGTTGTACGGTTTCTCTACAGTTTACCCAGACTGAGAGAAGCAGCTGTTGGATGGTCCTGCTTCCATGCTGTAGGGCTACTTGCTTTTGTGCTGGCAGATAGAAATAAGGCGGATCGGCTGTCAGCTGGTCGTTTGAGGTGCTCTGCATGGGGTTTGCGCTGAGATGAAGGTTTGGGGTTACAGGCTGTCACTTAATGAGGTACTATTTTCACTTTGCTGCCTTATGGGGATAGTGGTGGCAAGGGGTGAAGGGTTGGTGATATTCTTGATTAAACACTTGTGCATATACATACATGAGCATGGCCACATACAATTGTGCACATGCATTAATTTTCTCTAATGTACTTATGGTAAGGTTTGGGTCAAGATGTTGATTAAGATTTGGTAAAACAACTTTGGTTAAGATTTCTTTTTTTCCTGCAGTCAGGCAGCAGAAACAGCACAGAAACAAAGCAATATTGTCGAATTTTGAGGTGGATGTGTGCAGGATTATGACATGGTAATAAGGGAGAGAAGGTTAGCTGGACTGTAACTCTGTATGCACATCTCATCTAGGAAGATGACTAAGAGCAGCTCACTCATTTGCCTTCAGCCGATCATTTATTGTTCTGCAATCCCACGGGTCCCTGAATCTTGAAAGTCAACTCTAGCATTTTTCTGTGTTTCAGACATGAATTAACAAACAAATCAAAATATATTATTTAATGCAGTCAGTGCAGATCCACCTCTGAGGCCGGGATCAGACTCACACAAGCCATTGTAGTACCATGTTCTGTTTAGAGTATGTATATTTTGTGTATATATTAGTGTGTATATATTTGTTTTGGTTGTTTTGTGTGTAAGCAAATAAAGTTGATTCTGATTCTGAACATCATGCTAATTCTTTGATTGTAAACCCCATCAGCCTTCACACACTGCCTTGGAACAGGTTGAAGATGTCAGGACATGAAATTGATTGCTTTCCAGCATAATGGAAGCTTTATGGCACCAAACTGGACTCATCTACACTTTTCTATAAATAGATTACTTCACACCTTTCAACAGTTATCAAGAGCTGTCAACAACTTTCATGCAATTTTATGGTCTACAGAAAAAGCAACAGGAAGTAACAATGTTGATAGGAAATATAGTCTTAATTTTAAGACTCTCACTCTATTTTGTTTAATATTAATTATGTTTTTGTAATGAAAACATAAGTAAATCAGGATTGCGATTACCATTTACATTTGTTTCTATCACTAGAAATGAAAAGGTGTAATGATTTTCTTTTTTTTTTCTGTGTGGAGTTTTGCCCCAACTTTTCAGGAAAACAATGTGCGATACCACATCATTTAGTGTGCAACAAATCCAACGTGAGTGATTGAAAAGGCACTTTTTTAAAGAAGAAGGAGGGAGAGCAGAAAGTGTGGAAATTGGAAGGAGAATCCATCCCATGCAATCAAGACCCGATTAGGAGTGGCACTATGTACAAACTCTTACACACGTAGTTACTGCTCAGCTGCTTGCTGTATTTGTAGAAAAGGGAAGATTTAGTTTCACTGAAGTATTTTCACATTAACACTTTTAAGACAGATTTCATTCATCACAACTTTGAGGTGTCAACCTCTATAACCAAGGTGAAACCAGAGCATTTTTCTAAACACTATTCTGCTTCAGGTTTGTACCTGTAGCGAGTTTTCCTCTTAAATGAGTATTATTTTGTATTACTTCTTTGTCACAGGACAATATAGAAGACAAGGAAGGCAATAAAAATAAATGGTTCGACAATGTTGGGAAAAGTAAAGGCAGAGTTAGGATAAAATGTAACACAAGCTGAGCTGTGTGTTTGTGTGTCTGTCAAGTTTCAACATATTCTTGGTATTCTTTCATCAGCTGTCAGCAAAGGATGCATCTCCTCTTTCCATGTTCGTCCATCATCCCTTCATCTCCCTGCTTCAACCTCCCAGTACTCACTCTCTCCATCTCTGTCACTTTTTTTCTCCAAATGATGAGCATTCCTTGTTCTTAGGTGCACCATCCCCACCCATCCTCCATGCAGTTGCTAGTACGAATGAATTTCGAAACTTAAATTTTAAAGGGATTTTTTTGTCCATGCATTGTTTAAGTGAGCAAACAAAAAGACAACAACCTAATTACTTGCACTGAGACAAACAATGCTTTGGCCCACCCATCTACAGCTAGGGGAGACTGTGATAAGCCCTATTTCAACAAATGTTGGCGTATCCCTTTGAGGTCAACATGAATAAGAAGTCCTTAAAGTGCTTAGAACAAATGATAATTAGTCTATCTACATTTTCTATTTCACTGCCCAAATCGATCCTAGCTCCAAAAGAAAATGTTGTGCCAAGTACTATTTTCGTGTCACAAAAAAATTTATAATCAACCAAATTCAAAAACAATTAGCTAAAAGATGTTAAAACCCTTGGAACCGGGAGGAACTGCAGATTTGGGAAAGACATTCTGCATGCTCATCATGAAATTCTGCATGCTTATCATGACCAACCCCTTTTAACATACACATAATAGTGTATTCCATTTTTAACATACAATATTGACTAAGGATGCTTTAAATACGACAGTTTAAGTTTTAGAGCCTATTAAAAGTGTCCACCTCCTCTTCCTGATATTCCCAAAATTTATTTTCACGAAAAACAGTTTTAAAACAAGTTTTAAAAATGCAGACCTTCATTAAACTAATACTACTCTCTCATACTTGCAACATTCTGAGTTTATATTTGGCTCCTAACGCTGATTCCTACTCATCTGCACTCCACTGACAAATAAACCAGAAACATTCTTTTAACAAAAGCATGCTTTAATCATAGTAATGGTTATCCTTGTGAATGAGCAGTCCCTGCACCTACACAGGCGATAAAATACCCAATGAGCATCTGAGAAACATGCTTCTGGACCAATGAGCATCCACAGAATGCGGGCCAATGAGCATCTGTGGCATTAATGATACAAGAGGTCATGCATGAGAATTAAGAATGTTATTACACACATTTATTCTCTCATATAGCCACTGCTAGCTTGTCATTACAGACACAGCCTGTCACTTCCAATGATACATGCTAAAGTGACGGACCACAGTGTGTGTGTGTGTGTGTGTGTGTGTGTGTGTGTGTGTGTGTGTGTGTGTGTGTGTGTGTGTGTGTGTGTGTGTGTGTGTGTGTGTGTGAAAGAGTTGCATAGTCAAGTCACATAGCATCTATCTCTGTAACACGATCAGAGATTGAAGCAAAGAATCATTTTTTCATACAGTACTCGCACACTGCTCCTAGCAATCACACACACACACACACACACACACACACACACACACACACACACAGTGGTAATTTGTTTGTTTCCCATGTTTGGAGGCATGCGTTCTGCTCCGCTGTCCCTAATGCCTCCAAAACACATCATTATCTGACTTATATAGGCCTGGGAGTGTGTTTGACGGTTTGTGTGTGTGAGTATGTGTTTCAATGAGAATACATGTTTGTGCTTGTGTGTGCGCATGTGTGTGAGCGTGTGTGTGTGAGCGCTAAGAGAAAAACAGTTGATTATCGAGTTCAACAGGCGAAACACTGTTTACCCTGAGAGACACAAGGCGAGCGTAAGGGAGAGATATAGAAAGAGAGAGAGGAGAAAGCTTAGGGGGAAGTATAGGGAGATGATTTAGGAACAGGGAGGTGAAAAACAGGAGTCCTGTAGAGATCGAGTGAGAGTTGGAGAAGGAGACCAATGAAAAAAAGCAGGGATGGAGGGATGGTTAGAGGGAGGGAGGGATAGAGGATCAGACAAAGAAGCGAGATGACAAGCTTGGCCTGCAGGGTGCAAAGTAATGAAATTCTGTGGTATATTCCTCTAAGCCATGACACCCAGACAAACATCACAGTCAGTCTGTTGTTGTAGTAGGGCAACAACTCGACTTCAGAAACATGGACTGCAGCTATTTGCCAACTAGAGTGATAAAGTGTAATCGTGCCCACAGAAAACCGCAGCGTAAATTTAAACAGTCAACATTAGCAGGAGCAGATATGAAGGGCTGGGAGTGAAGTGAACATCCCAGCAGGATGATTTCTCACCAGACTTACATTTAGGGATTTATTATGTGGTATGGGATCGGTGCATAAACTCCAGTACTTCCTGATACCGATACCAGCATTTTAGGCAGTATCGGAGGAGCATCTGTACTCATAATGAAGCCTAACTATTTTTTATTATTTGCCTGTCATTGGACTGTAAATTGGTCATAACTGTTAATGTTAAGATGTAAACAATCAGTTAGCAGTAAAGTACTAATATAGACAGATCACACATGGGATTTCAGCTCACTTTTGTGTTATTAGTGTAATCAGGTTGGAACAACACAAAACAAAACTGCACAAGTGATTCACTATTGTGACCTTGACTGGTCTGACTGTTGCCACCTTTGGAATAACAAAAATAACTGAAAAAAGGTTTTCTTTCTCATCATCTGAGCAGTCTAACAGACAAAACACAACGGGTGCATAAGTGTGGTGTATAGCTATTTTTATGTTTCATGTTATCCAATCTGTCCGGCCACAACAGGCGTGTAGCGTCCGCATCGACCCGCGCGCTGCAGTGATAGTTTCATCGTCTCCTATAGTTTTTTTACGCGAGCGTATGTGTCAAGCTAGGCAAGTAATCACATATAGGAAGACCCCAGTGCAGCCTGATTCTTTACAAAAATAAAAAAACATATTCAAAATAAAACACCTAGGCGCGAGACACACGATCAGGCACACAGTGGGAGACCAAAGGACGGATAGAGAGAGTGAGACACACACACACACACACACACCCACACACACACACACACACACACACACACACACACACACACCAATTACCACAGTTTTCCCCACTCAGCCTGTCTCTTTCTATTGGAGAGAGAGAGAATGAATGTGAATGGCCAGACGCACGGTCAAGCACGTATCTACGCTATATGACACTTAACGCGCCCAGTGTGTTTCCGCTGTTACAGTCCACAGTTTGGAAATTTGAAATTTGAAAATTTTAATTGTTTCATACAGAAAACTATTGGGGAATTGTTTGGAACGGTGACATCTTTCAGGGAATGGAAGCAACAACAGGAACATCTGATCCATCTAATATCCAGTACAAGGTCTATGAAAATATTATGTGTGAGAAGATTATTGTTGCTGAGGTGTTTTATGAGGCAGCATTTAGTGTACCGTTAGGCACTCTATCAAATTACTCTCATTTTGTTAATCCTGCATTCTTAGTATTTCATTCCAATGCACTGACAACATTTGCTAGCCACTCAAACTTTTACTTAACACTTAACTTTCAAACTTTCTATTTTTGAGTTCTATGCATGTATTTTTTTAAACAAAAAGTAATACTGTAAAATAACTTTGTAATGGTATGAATTGTCATTAGTTCAACAAGTACAGGCATAATCACAGGGTTAATTAACTGATAGTTAAATATAATTTGCTATGTCTCCTCATATTCCCTAGTTGTCAGTGTGGGTCTCAAATGTAGAGGAAAATCTACACACAAAAAACTGTCACAGTAAAATTAGGCCAGTCAAAAAAAAAGAAATCCATCCTTGATTACTGTGACTTGAACTCATACAATTACAAACATTAACACATGAAAGCTGTCAAATACAGCCACTAAATGTGTGGTAAAGGTTTCTGTAAACGGCAAAGCATTATTGTCTCAAAGCCAATGTCTGAACCATTTCCATGTTTGGACTTGGTGAAAATATCATTATGAGTTTGATTGCAGAGTTTATTAACACTATGAGTGTGTCTTCATCCCACCTTGTTTCCCAGGTATAGTCCAGGTGCGTTCCAGTAGTAGGCGGAGCCAAGATCACTCACAACGTCTGAGTGTCGGACGCTGAGATATGGAGGTGTCTGTCTGTGAACGGACCACACTCTTCCTCCTGTATCACCAAGCAGGTGCCAGCCTGTCAGAGTTGTTTCCTACAAAATGAGATTCAGGGAAGAAGAAGTTAAAGATTTACTTGCAGCTCCATCTACTGAGAAAACAATTATATGGACATGTGAAGGTTGATATTCAGAATGAATAGACTTAGACCACTGTCTCATTTGAAAGTACGCAAAGAAACTTCATGTGCAGCTGTTTCAACACCCAGATATTGTGCAGCGTAATCTACAAGAATTACACAATGCTCTGGTCATTATGTGAAGAGGTTTGGGCAAGATTGGACTCTATTCCCTGTTGCACCAACAAGGAGTAAGCTTTACCTTGTTGTTATGGTAAGTTGTTAAGTGAGTCCCATAGAGATGTAAAATATAGTAATCAAGAGAACAATTTATGTTGGAAAAGATAACAGTGTACTTTTAAAAGTAAAGTCACAAAGTTTCAAACAGAACTTAAACTCAGATGAATGCTTGTTGAGAACAGAAGTTGTGCTCATTGCCAGCAGATGAGCAGCATCAGACAGCAAACCTATTAAAGCCAGTCACCAGTCATGTTCAATGGGGATGGACTTTATAGTCTGACAAGCTTTACTCATAACGCCCAGCTGGTGCTCTTGCTTTGCTGCTGCCTGCTACCCAACAATGTACTGGCTGTTTCCATAGATGTGTCACTCTACTGTCTACGCTGCTCTTGTTCTAAAACTTAACTTGAGATCTCTTAGTTTGTGCTTTAACAAGCCTACTGATCTGCCTTCTAAGACAGAACTTACTGAACACTATTTAGCACATGAATCTCTTAAAGTTCAGCCTAGTGGTATTTTATACTTATTAACTGAACAACAGACCAACACTTACGGTATTTAAACATATGTATTCTAATGGTTAACTAAGAATAATTTATGATTCAACTGCTTCTGAAAACCTAAACACCTTATTTTTGAAGCTCCACAAATAAAACAAAACTGATAACTGAACATGTCAATTATGACAAATACTCACAACTTTAACAGTATTTTGTTATGGCAGTTCCAGTATAGCTTATAGGAATTCTTCACATGCTAAATTTAAAGATATTTTAAGGAGCAACCCCATTGAAATAAGAGGTATCAACAAAAACGTAAAACTCAAGATAAAGTCAAAAGTGTGGGGTCACGGAAATTTCCACTGCACTCCATTGTAGACAGTAAACCAGCTGAGATCAGTTGCATTGTTTGTTTTCTTAACCAGGGCAGCAGTTTTCAGATTACATTATGTGGTTGCATAATTGCAAAAGGGTTCTCCAATGTTTTCTCAGTTTAAAAAAAAAATTGCAACTGACACCTGTGTGTGTGTGTGTGTGTGTGTGTGTGTGTGTGTGTGTGTGTGTGTGTGTGTGTGTGTGTGCATGCGTGCATGCATGGATGCGTGTGTGTGTGTGTGTGTGTGTGTGTGTGTGTGTGTGTGAAAGAGAGACAGCCAGACACAAATCTGTCGTTGCAATTAACCTGACCTTGGCTTCCCCTTTTGAGCATGCACGCACGAACACACACACACACACACACTCACACATACACACACACGCACGTACGCGCACACGCACTATCGGTGTCTAAATCAGAGCTGTCATCCTGTCAACGTCTCCTCTCCCCTCCTCTCCCACCCCACCTGTCAGTCACAAACTGTTTTCTTCTTTTCACCTCGTTCCTCCTCCTCGCCTCTTGTCTTGTCTCGACCCAAAGTCTTTCCAGTCTAGTCCTCTCCTAAATGTGTATTCGGTAAAGATTTGTCTTTGGTTATATGCTTAATAAACTACTGCTAATCACTTTTGCACAAAGACGCAACAAGTAATTCAATTCTAACGTATGCAATTCAGAAAACTCTGGGCCAGATGGATTTATTATTCCACACCTTGTGTCAGATGCATTCTGTGCCTAATAGTATATTTATCAAACTGGCGCACCAGTGTGGAAGAGCAGTTTTCCTGTCATCGGAGAAACTGTGAATATCTTAATTGTATACATACGTATGCAAGAGAAAATCATGTAAGTAACATAACATGTATTTTCTGCATTTTCTGATTTGGGTCTGTTTTGTTGGAAATGGATATGATATAGTCTGGGTCAGCGGTACCGTATAAAGTATTTAGGTGAACAATTGGTTAAAGTAAATAAATAAAAAAATATTAATTCTAGGGGAAAGAATCAATTATGAAAAATCACAATACATACAATGTTACATTTTTTTCCCCACCCCTAATATTTAATTAACATCAAGTGACGTTTTGGGTGTCAAGTTCTGCTTCAGACTGTGTGTATGTGCATGCATGCATGCGTGACATTGCCTACATTGTGATAGGTCCATGTGGAGGCAGAGCACTGACTGGAAACACCCATACAGGAGCACTTTTCGCAGCCACGCCGATTGTCACCTTGGAGGTTGTAGAATCCCAGTCTACATCGGTCACAGTTTTCCCCCTCCACATTTTCCTGCAGGAAAGAAGAAAGGAGAAAGAAGAAAGATGCAGCAAAGTTCATGGGCTGCCCTCCAACTGACGTGATGAGCACAAAGCATGTTATTGCAGTGCTAATGTGGTGAAGATAATGATGACAGGGCTAGAAAGGTTAGCGCAGAGTACTTGCATTATTAGTGTGCATAAAAGTGTGTGAGTGTGTGTACCTTGCACACGCAAGGTGTTACACATGGGTCATTGTTGGTGCTTCCTTCCACACTGCAGTTGCAGCGCTGGCAGGACGGGTAGCCCATATAACCGACAGCGCACCTGGAGACAAATGAGTTTAATATCAATAATAAAAGATGAAGATGATGAGTATGAGAAACAACTTCCTGTTATCAGACGGTCACAGGGTCAGTTTCCACGTCAATACAACCGTTGCGTCCATCCTGGTCAAACCATCTCTGAGTCAAACACTGAGCCTTTAGTTAGTGCAGCAAACAGCTGACAACACACCACAGGTGATGTGCATGTCTGTACAACCTCAGAGAAAATTAAAGCATAAAAGAAACATCTCCCTAGTAAAGAGATACCATGAGCTGAGGCTAAGTCTATTAAAGTGTATTTTAAGAAGTGATTTTAAAGACAACGATTATGCTGCTGGCCTGATCTAAGGGCAGGTCATTAAAAAGTTTTGGGGAAAGTTGTACCAGCTTTTAGATTAGATTACTAGATGACATTAAACCTGAATAACACACAGGCAAGTTGAGTCGTTGCAGTGGGAAATGAGATAATATAAACAAGTCATTACAGCAATAAGAGATAAAGTTAAGTAATTAATTAACAATATAAGATTAAACAACTTGTTGACAGATTTACAGCTAAGACACAAAGCTTTTCTTGTTGTTTGTATTTCTATTGATTCACAGGTTGCAATTTTCACCTCAAGATTGGCAAAACGAGGCGTCATTAGAGGGCATTCAGGTCCATTAGAGATTAAATTATGTAAAATATGTTATCAAAGAAATAATATCCAAGTTGCGGAAGAACGAAAAGAAAAACAAAGAAAAACAAAACAGGGCAATTTATCAAATGTCTGGCATTTATACCATGTCCATTATTCAGTGATATCTTTCCATTGTGTAAGGTACAATAAGGTGTGATATTACACATCATCAAAGATCTTAATGGAAACTTTCTGGCAATTTCCAAACACTAATTGGAACAGACAATTGCTGAAAGGTTCAGCTCACCAGTCACTATGTGTCTGTCTCTTGTTCTGTGTGTGTGTACGTGTGCGTATGTGTGTCTCTCACCTGTCACATTGCAGACCCCCAAAACCCTCCTTACACCAGCATGACCCTGCTGGCTGAACTGTCAACCAAACACACACACACACACACACACACACACACACACACACACACACACACACACACACACACACACACACACACACACACACAGACACACACATTTTTAAAAAATAACAGTGCAAGTGAAACAGTGGGTATCTCTTTGAAGTGGCTGCACCTAAAATAGCTCCTCTTTCAAGACATACAGACAAACAGTGAAAATACAAAAAGGAGTAAAATTATCTCTAATATAAATAGTAGTTATGTTCTGTTATAGACAGTTTCCAATAACAGAAGCTTCTATGCACACAGCTGAACTTGACAAACCCTAACCCCACAGGAAATCAAGCAGGACTGAATCGATGAAATGTCTGAAGTTATTGAAGTACCACTTTAAAATGAATTCAATTTGTGCTTGCATTAACTAAAAACCTCTGCATGTGTGTCTACTAGTTCAAACATGAATACTATCCAAAAAAGAACAAGACTGATAGACATTAAGGACGGACAGAAAAATTAAAAAGTGTATTTGCATACTGGGCATAGCCTGGCTTGAATCTGGGACACATGATTGGCTGATGGAACCATGTGAGTCACACGAGCAGGGGATGCAGGGCTTCTCCTCCTCAGCGCTCACCTGGCCGTGTGAAGAAAACAAGACATCATTTTTACACAGTTAACACTAAATCAACCGACGAATTCCAAAAAAGGCACAGGTGCGTGCATATGTGACGTACCCCACTGGGTCTGTAGAATCCAGCAACGCATGTTTGACAGTTGATTCCAGCTGTGTTGTCACGGCAACCAATACAGACTCCACCCCCTCTGTTTTGACCTTGGATGTTTAGGCTGAGTGACAGGTCTGCTATTGTCTGATTGAAGTAGCACTCCTCTGCCTTGCCGTGGCAGTTACACTCTGAAAACACAAACACACACACACACACACACACACACACACACACACGATTGTTCAGTCCTGCTGCTATATCCAAATACAGAGCATGAGGCAAGGAGGACTGCTCTTTTAATCCATTTATGTCTTCCACATATGTACTGTAGGTGTTTAGAAAAACATCAAACCCTTTTTTGAAGACACTACCCTAAGGTTCCCACACTGACCATAAGCAGCGTGTTATCTCCACAGTCCAGGGAGAAAAAGTGGATCTTTGTTAGCCCTCACCATTTCCCACAGTATGGCTGTGAGTTGGGAGCTGAGCAGTAGCCCCCGTTTCCTACACACAGCTTACCATTTAAATTCATAAATACAAAAAAGCAAAGTGTGGTTTTGCAATATGATTGTGGACATGATTTAAAAGGTGTTACAGAATAAGGATCACAGGGATCTGATCCAGCACGGCTGGTTTGAGTAGTAGATCCATTAATGTGAAGGCTTATCAGGTGCCAAAACCCTGCAGAGCATTTTATAAGCTTTATAAATACTATGAGGAAGGATTTTACCTCTCTGAGAAGTTTCAGTACAATGTTTGGTGGAATAACAGTTGTGTAAATCTGTGGAAATGCCCCTTTTATCTCCAGGACATTTCAGGGCCCTTGTCCAGGTCTAATCTCAGATTGGCATTGATGACCTGTAAGCTGTAGTGCTGCTGGGCTTCCCCCTACGGTATGCTGCACTAGGCTGCTTTCCCCAAGATGCCTAATTTCAGTTCAGTGTTGTCCATATACTAGTCTTGCATTGCCAGACCTTCAACAGCATGCTCTTGTTAATTGGCATATCTTTAAACCAATCACAATAGCCTTGGGCGGCGCTATATGCCACACGGAGCAATGGCGCCACAGCAAAATAGCCTTGGGAGGGAACTTGTTTTGATGGAACATGTGTACGTTTAAAGGTTGTTATAGTCGTGCAACAGAAACCTCAGATTGGACAGATAGTCTAGCTAGCTGTCTGGATTTACCCTGCAGAGCTCTGAGGAGCAGTTAACCATAGTCCTCAAAAAACCACCGGATTTTAGAGTGCCAACACAAAGAAAGCGTAAAGTAACGGACATCCAGCTGAAATGAAAGAAGTGAAATATCCGGCGGCACCTGAACAATCCCAGAAGTCGAACGTTGTGGATATAGACTTTTCATCCACTGCATTAGATCACTTATTACAATCATTCTGAACCAGACTGCATAATGCTGCTAACTTAACACCCACTGCAAGGATGGGTTGTTCTGTGCTGAGACATTGAACGGGCTGAATCTGTCATGGCTGGTTCCTTTACTATTGTGCCAATCAGGACCTTTAACGTCTTGTCACCTTAGTCTTAGTCATTGTTGTGTCAGTGTCAAGGCAGAGGAAGCAGTTATCAGGCCACAAAGACTACAGAGCCTGTTAGAAGGTGTAGCCTGTGTAAAATAAAATGAAGATTACATGTTGTAACCCTAGTTTTATGATGACAGGTGGAAGCCTCTAACCTCATTGCTCTGCTGCTACATAGTTGATGAAGGTTTAGTAATGGGAGGTGACTTTCGATTGCTTTATAAAGTCTTATATCAAAGACCTGAGTGGCTGGCAAGAATACAAATTTCAGGTTGATTCTGTAAAGCCTGTTTTCACATGAACTGTACAGTAGGTGTGTTGTAGTAATAACACAGACCTTTTACCAATTGACATGTGGTGTGTGGGTGCATACGCTGCATTACAATAAACGATGTGGACACCTACAGTACCATATGAACTCTGGAAGAACATTTACAAGTACGGAAAGTTTAAAAAGGGACTGTTGGTTTCTGGATGAGTAAGAATTATGCGTAGTTGTGTGTAATTTGCTGTTGTATTGTGTCTTTCCTTACTCTCGCAGACATGTCGAGTGAGGAAGGTTCCTGCCATCCAGGGCTGCTGGTGGTAACCAGGGCAACAACGATCACAGCTCTCCCCGCATGTGTTGTGTTCACATTCACAGCTAAACTTCTACACACACACACACACACAGAGTCACGCACAAATACATGAAAAAAGGTTGTTAGGTTTGTCTATTAAACAGACATGAGCAACTGTGTAAATAAATGGATTGTCTGGAAGCTGATATTAAAAATCATAGCATGGTAACAAGCGTCTGGTGAAGGACAAATATGTACATCTCAAAATGTTGGGCCTTGGCTTGACATTATTTTATTATCAATCCATACAACATGAACACCACCACCACCCCACCGAACCACTCGTCATCACCACCTACCAAAACAAAAATCAAGAAAAGATGACATAATAATTCATAATTAGGGGTGGGGGAAAAAAAATGTATTCTTTGCATTGCGATTCTCTCTAGAATGATTTGATGCTTGATTCTGATAAGTTAATAATCAATTATAAAAAAAAAAAATTGAAATAAAAAATTGAAATAATCCATTTAGAATTGAATTGTTGGCCTTTGAATCAGAATCAAATCGTGAGTCGCCCAGAGATTCCCACCCCTAATAACCATAATATTCAAGACAACAAAACAACAATATAGACAATAAACTGTAAACCAAATAAACAAATGTACTGTATATGTGACAACACCATACACATGATATATGCTTCTCCCCAACACTTAGCTTCATAGACGCCCTCCGGAAAGACGTACTGCATTATTAACCACATGCTAGTTTAGGTTATCAACCAGCTCTCTTTATCTTTGAAAATACTGTCTGACATTATTGAAGCACCACACAGCCCTACATTTTTAAGAGTAACTTCTTAGTTAAATTCTTTTTTCTAACCTTTTCTGGTTGAGAGTTTGTGGTCTTTTGAATGTGTAAACACCCACCAGTGATGTCAGGGTGGTGCAGTGGAGTATGTTACGGGTAAGGTCAAACTACTAGAGATAAGTAGCTGGTGTAAGGCTATTTTAAAATGTTCAAAATATAAAACATAATTAAGGTTTGTTTTAATTTGACAACTGAAAAACACACTGATTGACACACTGATTCCATTCAGTGACATTGAATGTTTTTAACAGTGTGACTATACATTTGCAATGTCATGAACCAAATGCTTATTGTCAGAGTCAGTGAACTCTTTTCAATCATGTCTTTAAACTCATTTTTATAAACTTGATTTTATGTGATGTTGTTTTATCTTTTTATTTCCCATTGCTTTTTTTCATTTGCTCTATTGATTGTGTTGCTTTTATCCTTTCATTTGCATATTTTTATTTGTCATGTTTTTTTTTAATTGGCTTTTATTTCTCTTCTCTCTACTATGTTTTTCATCTCTTGTCTTCTTGTTTTTACTTAGCCAAATTGTGTCTTGCTATTGTTAGCCTTACTGTTGACTCTGTTATATTGACCTCTGGGTATCCTGCTTTTGCTTTAATGACTGTTAACACTGTGTTTAAAGGTGCTATATAAATAAAGTTATAATTATAAGGGTGGTTGTGTGTAGTGGATTAAATTGTCTTCCTTGTGTGACATTACACATACATGTGAAAATAAAGGGCAGAAAACAGGTAATTACCAATATGCATGACCTATTGAAAGCATATCAAACAATGTATTTGCAGGAGAGCTAATGACAATAAAAGAATTTGGTTCACTTTTCAGATTGTCAGTCGGTAGCCAATGGGTTCAGTACTACTCTCCCAGGAGAGAAATAAATTCAGAACTAAACACTGTCAAGCACAATGTAGTAGCACATTTGCCAACTTCAAGGTTCAGTAATTCAATTTAGGACTTTCTGTAAATTGGTTGATGTGAAGAGAGTGCCAGATTTAACTGAGAGGAGAGCGGTACAGTAGCACAGCGAGAGCCAAGTTTGGATTTGTTGGCATGAGTGAATTTGACCCTTTTATTTGAGACACAATGCTACAGTTCTGGCTTCAGGCTGCCTTCATAGTGAGCATGCATCTGAACCAATGTTCTGTAGACGATCAACAAATCATCTCACAGGTCTCCACCTTTTGTGTTTCCTGAACGTCTGCCCAGGACTTTTCTGCATGGATGGATGAACTTCTATCAAAGTAAAGGAGCTAGGTGTCTTCTGGGAACAGAGGACTGAAGAAAATCTCTACAAAATTCAGATTTAGGTTTTATAGATTATAGATGACTAAATATATACTACCCTAGTGGAAACATGTTTAGAAATATTATTTTAAATTAAAATGCATTATTCTGCTGGACCCCATACTATATTAACCCACTGAGGTCTTATATCTGAACCAGAAAACCATACATATGTTTGCAAACACTTTTTTTAGGCAGCTGCTAATTTTAGGACACATCTCTATGGCAAGAATACCCAGTTGCAGAGACTTGAAACTTGAGATTGACTAGGTAATTGGTTTGGTTGTTTTTTCAGTCAATTAAAAATCCTTCTTTAATACAGCCTATTTAGAAATAGGAAGAAAGAAGAGAAAATGAAACTGGAGCTCTTTACACATCAGTAACATCACTTATAGTCAATGACATCATCACCAAGGGACCAGACACCAGTGTCATATCTGAGTTAGTCTTCATGGTTCAGCCTTAGGACATGTAGAGGACACAAGACTTGCTCTGTGTGTGTGTGTGTGTGTGTGTGTGTGTGTGTGTGTGTGTGTGTGTGTGTGTGTGTGTGTGTGTGTGTGTGTGTGTGTGTGTGTGTGTGTGTGTGTGTGTGTGTGTGTGTGGTGAGCAACAGAGAGAGAGAAAGATCAGGTGTCTGGTATCAAGCACTATACTGTTTGAAGTGACACGGGAGACAACGCTTCACTGTGTCACCTGTGTCCCCAGGCAGGCAGGCACACACACACACACACACACACACACACACACACACACACACACACACACACACACACACACACACACACACACACACACAGTTTGATACAAGGCTGCAGAGAAAGAGCTGGTGGCCGAGGGTGCTCTCTGTTCCTGTTCAACAGTATGAAGGGGCTCCATTACATTGGTGCTATTGTTAAGTGGACTGAGAGAGAGTTAAGTATTTCACCTTTGTAACAGTGTTGAGTGGACAAGCTTTGGCGTGGCCGTAACAGATACACATTCCTCCGACGGAGATGTCCTTAATGGAATAATAGTACTGAAGAGAGAGAGGGAGAACACGTGATAATTAGTATGACCATGTTAATGAGCATATTATCAGTTTAAGGGGCAGAATTAGAACAAGACTGTGCTCTCTTATCTTAGTGGTGATTACACCTGAGAAGGATATCCTGACCTGGGCCTAACACCACATTCGGTGATGTGTCGAACAGCAATACTGTTGGTAAATGAATCACTTCTCACACATGAAATCACAATGCCTTCATTTCAGCTGATTTATTTTCATTTTCATTTACTTTTAAATAAAAATTATGACAACTATGACAAACTACAAATGATGATTTTTTGTATTCATCTATATCTAAATAGTTAAAGTTTTAGTAAGTCATTGCTAAGACTTACTATGTTGTAATAAGCTATTGAGTCATATTTCAGATTTAATATTGGATAATTTATGACTTATGAGTTACTATCTTAATTATTAGACTTGGTAATGAAGGCGAATATTAGACTTGTTATCTTTAAGTTCTGACTTTAAGCCATTCATGCAAATATTACTTTGAGATATAGTAACATAACCAGAAACGATTTCCTGGCTTAAATTTAAATTTTAAAATAAAATAAGTGTGTTGAGCCTCACCCGTCTCGTCACGATGGGATCGACATCTCTCGGGTCACGGAGTGTCAGAGTCATGAGGTCGGCGTTCAGTGTTCTGATTCGCTGAAACACCAGCCTGATGTAGCGGGCGGAGGTGAAGTTCAGCAGGGTCGGGGAGGGATCATCTGCACTGGGCCGACCATTGATCAAAGATGTGTGGATCTATAGACAGAGACAGATAAGTACTGACGTGTAACCGCCGAGTTAAACCAAGACACAGCTGAGACAAACATTAAAGGTGCTTTTAGTTGCTCGCCATGGCAGATGGTGAAGGGAGTGAAAAGCCAGAGACAACAAATATAAACAGCTTGGAAGGAGGAGGATAAATAGCAAGGAAGCATTGTTTATTTTCTTAATTTTCAACTAGAAAAAAAAAGTCAAGACTTAGAAATAAAGGTTATAAATTACCTCAACTGTGGTGTTTATTTTAAGTGTCTGCACTAGGTCACTAGTCTGGCTGTCATCAGACCAAGCCAAGCTCAATAGATTTGAGATTGAGCATTGGTCTGCTCTGTATTTTCTCTGCACAAGAGGCGTGACCAACGGGCATAGTTCAAATGACTGTGTATGCAATTGGATATTCCTTCAACCAATCAGACCAACAACCCGGGTGACGTAGAAGCGACAGTGGCATCAATGGGTTTGCTGCGCTTCGGGGGCGTTCGGTGGCCACTGTGTTGAATGTAAACAAGAAGCTGCTTGGTCGCTTCTCTATCGTCATCGTGTTAAACCCGCCAATAGCACGCCAGGAAGATAAGCCAGATTGTGATTGGTTCCCACAAAATTGTGAACTGAAGCAGGAGAATTAAACGTGCAGGTTTCCAGACCAAGCTGCAGGGCGAAATCAAATCGCAGGCAGAGTGGGCGGGGTTTACCCAGTCTACTAGGTCACATTTAATTAAAGATAAGTTAAAAAAAATGCTTAAATATAACATGTTGATTAAATAGGTACAGTACATATTTTAAAATGGCTAAGGAGAGAGAGAATATGTAAGGCTCTGTGGTGCAAAGAGAGTTTTTGCTATATAGAAATATATTGAAATCTGATTGTAGATTGTTCCAAAGGACTACTAAGAGAGATGTGGTAGTGCCACCAGCCCATGTAAAGATCAATAAAGGGACTGTTGAAAAGAAGCATTAAAACATGCTTTTTCTTTGCAAAAATATGAGAGAAACCGAGAAAGAACAACCCCTAGGGAGTTTAGCAAAAAAACAACTTATAGCATAAAACATAGGGCGAGCTAGACTGGTACAAAGCAGTCAAAGAAAACACAATAAGAACAAAGCAATGATTTCAGATTCCTCTGTTAACTGTAGATGACACAATGTATGTATGGGAAAACACGCACCATTAGTGGACTTAACTTTATATAGAATAGTCTAGCTCAAATGTCTAAGGAAGGTGGTTGGCTGGCAGACATCATGAGTTACCAAACGTGCAGATTTATTTGTAGTGCTCCCCACTACACGTGTAACTCAAAATAGGGAAAAAGCAGACAAGGTAAATGAACTTAAATCAAACAACCGGTGCATGTTTCTGGCAGCACAGCCTCCCCCTCTGTCTCCTCTCTTGGCAAAATCCCACTGCTTTATACCGAGTGATCAATTCACACCTAGACTGAATAAGCCAGAACCATTACAAGAGAAGGTGGACTATGCAGTAACCTACATATAAGGAAATCCTCTAACGTTGCTGTATTGAGATTATGAAGCTTCTTCATATCACGAACATACTGTGTTAAAGGTAAGCAATTATCACACATTACTTTCTTAAGCAAGAAATAAACAAATGAAGCATTCTTTCACAACAGAAAACCCCTCAACTTGGTTTGGCCCAGTGATGTCAGCAATGACATCATCAATTCCATAAAAAACAGGAAGTGCTGCCCCACCCCTCCCAAATAGTCATTTAAACAAAGGAACACACAATTGTAAGTATGAAGAAAGGAACAAAGACTTCAACCCGTTGAAACCTGCAATATAATAAAAATAACAGAAACTACTTCATGGCTGTATGTTTGCTTTCATTTAATGAGAGCTTCGATGTAAACTGTAACACAAACAAAGCCGGAATAGTAAGTGAAGCACTGTTACAATAGCATGGTAAAGTCTAGAACACATGTAAAACCTAATATGATGTAATGTGATAAGCAACCTGTAATGTATACAATGAACATTTAGAAGTTCTCACCCACTTTATCACACTTTAACAAAATGTACTTATTGCAGAGCTGTTTAACCCTTTCTTCCACTATGTGACTGTGTTCTTTCTATCACTGCTCATGGAACCCAATTGTGCACACCAGTTGTCACTATCGCAGACTGAGCTGCACCATCAGAAACAGAGCTGTATTATATATAAACACAGTAGGGCTGCCCTTTCAACAAATCCTAATCTTGTGGAATCATGTGAAGTAAAATGTCACCATGGTCCTGCCGCGCTCCCTGCTACGCTCTGTGATGTCCTGCTGGACCCTGCTGTGTCCCGCTACGTCCACCTACGCTCTGCTAGGCCACACTACACCCTCTAACACCCTGCAGTGCCCTGTTATGACATGAACTACTATGACTGCAATTTGTAGTCACTGTTCCATTATCTTTATTGTGACTAAATGCTTGCTCTTGGAGGAATTATTAGAATTGTTGGGGTTTTGTAAATTATAGTATAGAGTGTGGTCTCAACCTACTCTATCTGTAAAGTGTCTTGAGAGAACTCTTGTTATGATTTGATACTATAATTAAAATTGAATAGAAGTAAATAAACAAATGCACTTATTTTTGTTCTAATCAGTATTGTTACTGAACAATAATCATCTGTTAACTGCTCAGCAAATATTCCTATACAGGCAAATCCTTACACCCAATTTGGTCAGCACAATAGCTTTAGGAATTTGGTTTATATTGGAAGATTCTGCACCTCACAATCTATGTTCATTGCCAACATTGACTGCTAGACATTTTTATTTAGTCTACCAAAGAAATTTACATTTGTAACTGTCTTCCTCTACCTTTAAAATAAACATAGTTACTACATGTGGTATCACCAATAATCAACAGGCAGCCACATAACAAGGAGTGTGAGTTCCTGCCTGCCCGCTCGTCTGTCTATCTCACTAATGTGGCCAAAAGCAACATTTGGGATCTGCAAAAAAGTCTTACAGAGTGGGCTGACCGTGTGTGTGTGTGTGTGTGTGTGTGTGCGTGCGCATGCATTAAGGGGGTTAGACTTGATGGGTGCCAGCTATATACTTGGAAGTAACGAAGGAGATGGATGTGTATGTATGTGTGCGTGTGTGATGAGTGGTGGGGTGACATTGTAAGAGTATGTGCAATGCTGTGACATATCGCCTACGACTCATTATGGTTTCACTGTGATCAGGCGACTAGGGAGCTGTCAAACACACACACACGCACGCACACAGAGTACACACACACACATTTAGACACCTCCGTCGTTACATGCGGCTCCTGACATCTCCCAGCTCGCTCCCTCTGAGCGCTCCCCCACAGGACAGACACACAAGACAGCACACTAAACACACATGTATGGAGGCATGTGCAACACACACACACAACAGCACCCATGTAAATGTGTATACATATTCAGACAGGCATCTACAATTAGAGGCCTGTGTGGGAGATGTAGATGTGTGATTAGTCTTTCACTGCATGTGTGTGTGTGTGTGTGTGTGTTCCGCAGTCTTCTTTCTCTTCATTAATGTCAGTAATTGCAAGCTTGCCCTCTGTTCTTACTGGGTGCAATCACACACACAGCTGATCAAAGCAACACAGCAGTAAACAGCGGTGTGCACATGTGCATGTCAGTGTGTTTCTTTTCTATCAGTGATAAACATTATATTAATAGTTGTGCACATTTGAAAATAAATACACGCTTTAAAAAAACCAAGCTTTGATCTATTTATTAACTTGAAATCTGACATGCAGCATTTCATAATTTATCCTTCTCAGAAGACTAAACTGGTGTCTTTACAAGAGCTTATATAAAGATTCTACTTTCTTTTCCATTTTGTATGATATTTGTGTCGATTTTAGACGGTTTGACCTGGTGTTATGAGTGGAGCTTCTTAATTCTTTTTCTTCATTTTCACATGTTTCATACTTAGCAACACTGTCCCTTGTTCCAAACTCTATTATTCTATTATCCCCTTCCAAACTGCCATCAGACCATACTAACATTCCCAGTGACTAGACCATCACCTGCCTGCACACCTAGCCCTCATTCCTCCTAATCAATCAATCTTAGGATGTACACCGGTCCACAAGATCACTCTCTTTCACAGTTCATTTCTTTGTTCATCTAATGCTTCTCAACTGGCTGTTGTAAGAGTGCTTCACTGGCCTCATCCAAATCAACCCAAAAGTAAACCCAACTCCAGCACAGATTACAGTGGCAGTGTAACAACTTCTCTAGCTACAAGTGTTACCTCTCCATTCTCCAGAGGGTGAATCTTTGAATAAAAAGATGTGCAGATAACTTCATCATCCCTGGTGTAGGATGGGGGTCCTGTCCGTGGATTAATGTTGAACCTCGTCAGGCACTCTGTGTCTGTGATGGCGTAGTACTGCCAGGGATCAAAGGTCACCCCATCTATTGAACGCTCTAGGATCCAGTTACCTGTGGACAAGAATATTGGTGAATAAAAAAATGTATGAAATGCTTCAAAGGTGTGACGTGAAGAGGAAAAACAGAGCAATAGAAATAATGATGGCGATCCAAGACTGTGCTTAGGTCAACTTATTTAAAAGACCTAGAAAATTGACTGAACATTAAATTCCACATATTTCCTAACAGCTTAGACCACAACTGTGAAATTCCACCTTCTGAATTGGTTGAATGTAAAGTGATTGGGGTCCAGTTAATGAAGAAAAAAAAACTCAGCACATTATATTTGCAGGATTATCCGAACAATCAGTAGGACGCCTCCAATTCATTCATAACGCAGCAGCTAGATTCCTTACACGTAGGCTACATGTAAATTTGAACATATTACTACTGGTACTGAAATCACTGCATTGGCTCCTGGTACAATATAGACAATCATCTTTAAAGCTTTAGTGCATAACTTTATGATATTAATGAATGTCGGTTACATTCAAGCCTATGCCAAATGAGTTGCTACAAAGCTAATTAAGACGGCTCCACAAAACTCTCTCTGTATTTCTACAGTATGTGATTGTTTTTGACCCGGCCTGCCCCGTTGCCTGCTTCCCCAGTCCTGTCCCTCTACCTGGAGGTGAGCCAGAGACTGATATGACTTTGTTGCAGTATTTTGCCTTATCTGTTAAAAGGACTGAGGAG